>JBAMJV010006450.1:95000-100883 GCA_037951105.1 Echinarachnius parma | reverse complement strand
CTCCCACAGTAGGGAGCTTTCGTATTTTGGGGCCTGAAATTGTGCGATTTGGTGCACACCTAAGACAGAAATTTCACGTAATATATATAAGTATGGAACCAAACATACTTAATGACAAAGGAGGGGGACAATCTCCTCCCCTTTCTAATGTGGGGGACATAATATTCCAATTTTATTTGCATTCAGCGCATATGGACCGAATTTACTAAAAGATATATTATTTCAAATTATTTTATTTTCCGATGATAGTGTGCTATAGACATGATAGATGAGGGTCTAATAAATTTCGTATATGTCAGTATTTCAGAATATATATGCGCGCGAAGCGCGCGGCAAAAATTAAGATTTACAGTCCTTTTCAAACTATTAAAAAACCAGCTATGCTCGGGTCCCTTGAATTAGTTTCAGTAGGCCTATGCTCAACTGATGCAGATATCGACTCTGGAGAAGATGACTGGTGCTCCTTCAATCATGATCATCAACAATATGCCTAGATTATGCATCATGAATTAATGGAACGGGTGCATTTGGAGTGAAGAAGTTTGTCTTTACCTAGAGATTTAGCAATGTTTAGGACTACGTAGTGCAGCTATGCGCCTTTATAGCCTGCATGAAGGCGTCAAAATTATCTATAAAAGCGGGAGGCAGATTCAAGATCCTAAAAGTGCCCTTGGTATGATAAACGATTTACCATGCTAGGAAGTTTGTTAGGCCTATACGCGCTCTATGTCTTCTGAAATGCGGTGAGCGTCGATCCTCGCGCACGGGACTGAAAATTTGCATAAGGCGCTATATTGGAAGGATTCTTCAAACTGATATAGGTGCGCTATTGCTAGTACTAGGGAACGACTGTTATGTTCTTGGTTATTATCGTTGATAATGATTATTATCACACATTAAATAAAACGTGATAATAATGAATGATATACATTGTAGACACATTTGGCTTCATGTCGGGTCGTCATTTTTTAATTTTTTTATTGCCAAACGATTGGGGGGGGGGGGGGGGGGGGGGGCACGTGCCCCCCCCCCCCCCCCCCCGTGCTCCCCCGTAGCTACGCCACTGACACAAGTCATGGTCTGAACAAAACATGGTCTGAACAAAATATGGTTTCACAAACCTCCTTTGTGAATACTGCCGTAATCTGAAAAAGGAAGCAACTGACAATTTTACTTGTTTTAATATAGATATATGCTCTACACAGTCAATGGACGGTGAACAAATTAAAGTCACCTGACAATCCAGTTATGAGAAATTAATAATTCAAAAGGAAGTAAGTGTATATATATATATCATAATGAAAATCCTCATTTGCAAGAAAACCAATTGTCATTTGCATCTTTTTGTCAGATTACGGCAGAATAATTCGGGCCACTGTGTCAGGCATTGTGTATTACTCTTATGATTACCTCTCAAAATAATTTGTTAATGTTTTATGTCGAATAAGTCGCCTCACTACTCCATATCTGCACCACTGTCTGGAAGAGTATTATCAGTAGGCCTAAGCATTATTAGAGTTGTACAAAAAAAAGGAGTTAAGGGGCGGGTGAGGAAGCAAAGAGACCAAAGCGAGATCAAAAGATGTCAAACCTTTGGTAATAATTCATTATCATTATATAATTAAAACGAACAAAATATATATCTAAATAAAAAGAGAGGGCAAAGGAACAATAGAAACAACAGCAGACCATCATTGTATAACATTTAAATAAATACATTCACTACATGTATATGCCTAGCACGTTACTAGTATCACTTCCCCATTGTGACGTCACACAGGGCCACTGTGGTGCAGACGAAGATGGTCTTCTGGCTCGATCTCTACTCTGACATCATCAACTACTCATCTAGTCCAGCGACCGCGACGTCGATGACGATGATGATGACGGAGATGATCACAGACGATGACTGTGGAACCAGCTCGGCAGGTGAGCCATGGAAGGTCCTGCACCATTAACAGCAATCCACAAAATTAATGTTAAAGGAATACTACCGTTCTGGTTTAGGACGCGCTTCCACAAATAATAATTTGTTGTGATTATTTGTAAGCTTATGATCATTACTTTATGCTATTTTGCCATAATTTTGAAATGTTTGAAATGTGCGCCACGGGTGTCCGAACACTACAGATATGCGCGAGTTATAAACTTATTTGTATTGTTATCATTATGATTATAATGATAATAATGATACGATAATAACAATAACAATGATAATATTGATAATAATGATACTACTGATAATAATGATAATAAAGATAATAAAGATGATGATAATGATGTGTGTTCTAATCTTTGCAGGATTGGCTGAGTCTGTAACCATGGCAACTCTGTTGATGATGGGCGTGGTTCTATCGTGCGTCTGAGGGATCGAGGGAGCCTCTGTGCTGTGTGTCTCTTCTTAGCTCTTACTAAGAGTTGAAGCCACCGAAACCGGTTTATTCGCTTTCTAAATTTGTGTGCAGTATTTTAGAAGGATTTCACGTGTGTCATGAACCATATTATATGAAGTTTAACAGTAGCGTGCCCCTATTAATTTGTCAAAACAATAAAATAAAAAATATGAATGGAAAATATGTGACAAACAAAGAAAACATAAGATACGTTTGCAATTATAATAACAAAATGCATTAGATAATATATGAATGCAAGATCGAGTATGACCGAGCTTGGAAATTATACTGACGAAATATAGGGTTAGATATTCGTTTAAAAATAAGTACAAAGCGGAGCGTGCCCCTCAGAGTAGTCGGCGCGTTCACAAAGCACAATGCATTTGGGGGGGGGGGGGGGGGGGGGTGGGGGGCAGAGCATTGTTTGTGAACAATGCTCTGCCCCCCCCCCCCTCCACCATACATGCATTGTGTTTTCCGAACGCGCCGATGCCTCTGGTGCCCCCAATTACCCCCCCCCCCCCCCCTAAGGCTTAGGGCTTAAACACACCAGGTCATTGATTTTTTTTCATGAATTAAGCATCTGCTTCTTTTGTTTAACCTGTTAACGACTATAATGTGCAGTTCCCATAGAGTTAAAGGGATAGTTGAGCGTTGGAATAGGGGGCACTTCACAAAATATTTTTTGTGAGATAATGAAAAACTGACTGTCAACTTTGAAAGAACATACAAACTTAATGACAGAATAAACTTTATTTGGACAAAATCGGTTCAGAAACGGCTGAAATTCTTCACCAGGGGATATTTTGACTTTTTATAAAAAAAATAAAAAATGCTTGAAGACTACTTTAAAAAAAAATCTGAATAGGTGTTCAAAAAGTTGTTGATGATATCTCTATTGAATCATTATTTCAACACAACATTAAATGCACAATTTTGTATGAAAAAAGGCTAAACCAATTATTTTTTTTAGAGAGCGCCCTCTTGAGTTGTAACGGCTCTTTTTAAATTATAATAGGGTTTTACTTAGTCGTTTGTAATTGTGTATACTTTACGAGCACGGTGAAGTTATAACTATTGTTTTGTACCGTAATATGATGCAGGTTTTGGTTACTAATGTTAAGTTTGACCAATACTCAACTATCCCTTTAATTAATACAGGCCCACCGTGTTCCCATAGGCAATGGGATTAAGTTGGTTTGATCTTTATGTCCATTTATCTATCCTGCGGTTGTCTTTTATTTAGTAATTCATACTTGTAGAAATTCACCTGTTTATCACATTATGGATTTGTAAATGTTTGGAAATTGTAAACATGTTTATATATAATATATATGAAATTGTTATCCTAAATCAATCTTTGTTCATGATCATGTTGGACTAGTCTACAGTGCGAGTAATAAAAAAACCGGACTTTGATAGCTTATAAATCCACAAATGTTAAAACTAGAGATATTTTCTTTAAATTGGTATATTGATCGCTAAACGTTTCACCGAACGCGACCTTTTTATCCAAAGTCATGCAAAAACTACCCGTGTCCAAGTTTGCAGTTGTCTTGTTTATTAAATTAAACAACATATGAAGAGCTTTCAACCAAAAGGCGCTAAATCCACTTTTTCAACTTCCGAGGAAAACGGGTTTCTTTGTCCCACTTTGTACACGTGCGTATGGGAATATGAAAATTGATCTTTCTATATTTTGATTTTGAGTGAGTTATTTGTCGTAAAATGTGGATTCCTAGATAGCTACGTATATTATACATGTAGATATATCGTTAACTCAATTTTTTTATGGAAAGTGGATTTAGCGCATTTTAGAAGTGAGCTCTACATAATGCTGCAAACTTGGACACGGGTAGTTTTCGCATGACTTTGGATAATGATATTGTGTTCGGCGAAGCGTGAGGTGACATATCACAGTGTATGATATATCATTTTAACGGCATTTTCCCAAACTTTATATCATGGTACCAATATCAACACAATGTTTAGAATAGTCATTACTAGTAGCTAGTAAAGTCCTGTATCGTTTGTTTTGTTTGGCTCGCAATGTACTTACAGTGTAAGTACAAAGTCTTACACTCTTAAAATGTTGGGTAAATTTAGTTGGGTAATTGTGGGTTGGTTAAAAAGATTCATAATTCTGGGCAATTATTACCCAATTTAGCCTTCAAGTGAACATCAGTTGGGCAGATTGTAACCAATAGTTGTGTAGACAGTTTGTTGACCAGTGTTGGGCAACATACTGTCCAATTTTGCCCAATTCTTTCAAGAGTGTACAGGTCACCTACTCCGATCCTCGGGTTGTCACTGTGTACACACATTTGGCTGTATTGATTTGTGCAATGAACTGGACGTGTTTTACAAAGATCCTAAGTTGAACTTAACTCTAAGTTGGACTTAGAATTATGGAAAGCCGTCGGTTCCTTTTTTAAAAGTTACTTTAAAAGGCATACAATGTTGATTCAAACCATTAATATTTTCTATTAGCAAGGATATTATACAATCATGGTTTTAATCTAAAACTTATGAAAAGTCTAAAATTCCTGCATTTTTGCTTTTGAATTTATTTAATTCCAAGGCGTACAACTAGGTATGTACAGTCCAACTTAGAAAAACGGGTGAAGCACCCTGATATACGCGACGTACCCGCTGCAGTCATGGCAGTAGCGATGAACTAATTAGACAACAAAAGATTAATCATATTCTTTCGAAATGTATGACATAAATGAGCTTGAGTTGCATCACTATTCTGCATTACAGTCAAACATGTGTATAGTGACCACCTATGGGAAACAAGAACAGTGGCCTGACTGTATACAGGTGACCTCAATAGCCAGGTTCCATGACATTGTGTTTCTCTGCAAGGGATCACTGTTGGTGGCCACTATAAGCAGTTTTGCTGCTATAGACAGGTGGACGCTATAACAGGTTTGACTTTATACAATGGACCCAGTGCGTATTGCGTTAAACATGTGTTGAACATTATGTGTATAACTGAGAGTTGAGAAGACAAATTATAATTATGTATCCGATGAAATGAAATCTAATCATTTCATCCAGTGAGCACAGTCATTATTGTTATCTTGTTTAATCGCCACAAATTAAAATGTATCTAACTAAAAGACATCTATGTATTAGTCTCATCTCAAGAGCAAAGTCATTATTGTTATCTTGTTCAATCGCCTGTATACTGTTGTGATACGAATCACTCCCAAGCGAATCACTGATAATGGTATAATGACGTCATACCTATTACTGCACACCGTATCCTTGGGAATGTAACCATGGTAACGAAACATGTATTAAAGTATATCACCTGATTCACAAAACACGCGGTTGTAATATGATGTCTTATTCTAATTAGTATTGCTTTTGTTTTCCAATCCAAATAATGAATGAGCCCGTTACATGGAATACTAAGTACATAATAAGTACATGTAAAGTGCTTAGAGTTACTCTATCATAATTATAATGCACCATGTAAGAA
>JBAMJV010006450.1:0-92500 GCA_037951105.1 Echinarachnius parma | reverse complement strand
AACACTTGATACGAGGTGAATAAAGCAACACACAGGTTTGTTCCTTGCAAACGCTTAATCAGGGAAACGCTTGATACGAGGTGAATAAAGCAACACACAGATTTGTTCCTTGCAAACGCTTAATCAGGGAAACGCTTGATACGAGGTGAATAAAGCAACACACAGGTTTGTTCCTTGCAAACGCTTAATCAGGGAAACGCTTGATACGAGGTGAATAAAGCAACACACAGGTTTGTTCCTTGCAAACGCTTAATCAGGGAACACTTGATACGAGGTGAATAAAGCAACACACAGGTTTGTTCCTTGCAAACGCTTAATCAGGGAACACTTGATACGAGGTGAATAAAGCAACACACAGGTTTGTTCCTTGCAAACGCTTAATCAGGGAAACGCTTGATACGAGGTGAATAAAGCAACACACAGGTTTGTTCCTTGCAAACGCTTAATCAGGGAAACGCTTGATACGAGGTGAATAAAGCAACACACAGGTTTGTTCCTTGCAAACGCTTAATCAGGGAAACGCTTGATACGAGGTGAATAAAGCAACACACAGGTTTGTTCCTTGCAAACGCTTAATCAGGGAACACTTGATACGAGGTGAATAAAGCAACACACAGGTTTGTTCCTTGCAAACGCTTAATCAGGGAAACGCTTGATACGAGGTGAATAAAGCAACACACATGTTTGTTCCTTGCAAACGCTTAATCAGGGAAACGCTTGATACGAGGTGAATAAAGCAACACACAGGTTTGTTCCTTGCAAACGCTTAATCAGGGAAACGCTTGATACGAGGTGAATAAAGCAACACACAGGTTTGTTCCTTGCAAACGCTTAATCAGGGAACACTTGATACGAGGTGAATAAAGCAACACACAGGTTTGTTCCTTGCAAACGCTTAATCAGGGAAACGCTTGATACGAGGTGAATAAAGCAACACACAGGTTTGTTCCTTGCAAACGCTTAATCAGGGAACACTTGATACGAGGTGAATAAAGCAACACACAGGTTTGTTCCTTGCAAACGCTTAATCAGGGAAACGCTTGATACGAGGTGAATAAAGCAACACACCGGTTTGTTCCTTGCAAACGCTTAATCAGGGAAACACTTGATACGAGGTGAATAAAGCAACACACAGGTTTGTTCCTTGCAAACGCTTAATCAGGGAAACACTTGATACGAGGTGAATAAAGCAACACACAGGTTTGTTCCTTGCAAACGCTTAATCAGGGAAACACTTGATACGAGGTGAATAAAGCAACACACAGGTTTGTTCCTTGCAAACGCTTAATCAGGGAACACTTGATACGAGGTGAATAAAGCAACACACAGGTTTGTTCCTTGCAAACGCTTAATCAGGGAACACTTGATACGAGGTGAATAAAGCAACACACAGGTTTGTTCCTTGCAAACGCTTAATCAGGGAAACGCTTGATACGAGGTGAATAAAGCAACACACAGGTTTGTTCCTTGCAAACGCTTAATCAGGGAACACTTGATACGAGGTGAATAAAGCAACACACAGGTTTGTTCCTTGCAAACGCTTAATCAGGGAAACACTTGATACGAGGTGAATAAAGCAACACACAGGTTTGTTCCTTGCATGTCAGTAATCTGTACAGGGCGTTTATTACCTATACATTTATTACTAATAACCAAGTTAAACTGAATTTGCAACCGAATAGATTTTCTATCGAAAAAAAGTCCGTTTACAGTTAAAGCATTCAAAATGAAACAGACTAAAACACAACAAATAAATAATGTACAAATTAAATAACCATAGGTGAATAGAAATTTATTTATAGCCAATCAAAAAAAAAGTTTTAAAAACCCCGAAATTTATACAAAATAATTCAGTGTGATTTACGCACATTGCAGTATATAGTTCATCATATTTTACCTTCATGTACCATAATTATCAAGAATGTACTGGGTGATATATTGCAGTGTTCTTGTTGAATACCTATAGCGGCCCTTTCATCTAAGATACAATTTACTTAGCCTGGGAGTGTTTTATCCCAAGTCAAACTTTACACTATATAAGTTGGAATTAGAAATTATGGAAAGCCATTAGTTTATTTTTAAAATTTTTTAATCGAGTTCTTTAAACAGGCCTACAAGTTTGATCAAATTCAATAACATTTTCTTTTATCAAAGGGACTTCAAGTTAACAAAGTGAAATTTTGTGGAAATATTTAGCATTTTGGCTCAGAATATGTTTCATTCTGAAGCTACGAATGGCTTTCCATAGTTTTCAAGTCTTGGGATCTTTGTGAAAAGCCCATAGCCAGGATGTTCAGGGGGAGGGGAAGGGGGGGGGGGGGGGGTGTCCCGTAGCCAACAAATTTCGAGGACGGGACCACTGGTTACGATATGGTCAAGACCAACAAAAAGACTTTCCAAAGTGGGAGGGGGGGGGGGGGGTGCAAAAACTCAATGCACCCTTTATCAAAGAGACTTTTGCCACGATGACAAAAAAAAAGTTGCAAACGTGACCCTTTACTTCAAAATATGTATGATAGATTTCCATAGTATACTTTTTCACGGGAACAATGAGTTTAAAAACGCATTCGCATCTGGAATGATATTTTGCTTTATTAGCTCAAAATATGACGTTACTACCGCATGTCACAAATAATTAAGTTATCCACGTAATCATAAGTAATCCACCAACAGTAAGTTTGTGTTGAGCTAATAACGAACTGAAAATTGTACTATAATGTTGGTATGAAGAATGTAATGGGCCCGGCTTACAAATTTGACCAGCCCCTCCTCCCCCTCCCCCTCCCCACCCCCCCCCCCCCCCAAAAAAAAAAAAATAAAAATACACAAAATAAAAAAAAATAATAATAGCAATACAAAATAAAAAAATTGGAAGCTAAAATAGCTTACCTCATTTTCATGTACATGCACATGTATATTATCATTTATATACTGTATGTTTAATTTCCTGTCGCGGTGTGAATGTATTTATGTATGTATTTATTTATTCATCAATGCATGAGTTTGTACTAATTAATTTATTCATTAACTTATTCAAGTTTGTATTTATGTTTTTGTTTAATTCTAAATTGTATTTGTTTATTTCTTGTATTTATTTATGTATTCATTTACGGAAATGTCGCATATGGATGCTAATTAGTAATACATGTAGTATTGTAAAAAGTATTTAACAAAAACATATAGGCTACTATACGCTTTCAACATAGGAAATGCACAATTAAATAAACAGTTCTATATTTATTTCATTTATTTATTTAATTTCATTTATTTATTTTTCATTTCCAACATATAATATATTTTACAGTCATATAGAACAAAAATATTGCAATTTTACAATTTAAATCAAGTTAAGAGAACATAATTGATAAAACTAGTAGTTGGAAATGAAGAGCGCTGCTAAAAAGCGATGCTTGTACAATGCAGCGCTCTCGAATTAATTGTTACAGTTACTATAAGCTACCAAAAAAAAAAAAAAAAAAAAAAAAACTACGTATACGAAAAATATATTACTACAAAACTAAAAAAAATTACTCTAAGAAAACGACAACAAAATATACGACAACGACAATATACAACGTTGTTTAGAATACAATCAAGATAGTACGGTACCACAAAGTAGCAACATAAACAAGTATAAAAGCAGCTATAATCAATATCTTATCAATCACTGTACAACAAATACGCTTTCATTGCAAATCAAAAGCTATAAACCACAACCATAAGCGTAAAATTCCAGTCACTAAGATTATATTAGCTATAATCTTCATTTATTTACACCCGGAGATAAAATAAAAAATAAAAAAAACGGAATTTTATGTTACGAATTTTGAGTTTCAATTACAAGTTTTTCAATTGATTATCAGATTAAAATACAGTGGCATTGAAATTGACATTTACTATTTATGATTAGATTGTTTAATTCTTTTGGGGGAACTATTTTACTTTCAACTTATGCCATTGTAATTACCTTTTTGTATAAAAAATAAAAAATAAAATAAATACAAAATAATACAGACTTAGCATTGTGCATGATCTGATAATTTGATTACTAACTGGCACAAGATGGCGCTCTTCTAAAAATGTTCCGGTTTTTCACGATCACTGCATCAATTAATTACAGCTGCGCTAGAATAGCGCATTGACTTTGTACACACAAATTCCCCGTATGCATGTTGTGTACAAAATACAAACCATATGCATACGAAATCAACTTGCATGCATTTGTTGTGTGAACGACGATTTTTAACGTAGTGAAAAAACAACTTTTTCGCAATGAAACCGGCCGGAATGGCGGGGGTGACTCCGAAAAGGAAAGAGATTTACAAATATGAGGCTCCCTGGACGTTATATAGCATGAACTGGGGGGTGAGACCCGACAAGCGCTTCAGATTAGCTGTCGGCAGTTTCGTGGAGGAATACAACAATAAGGTAATTCATTGCATTGGCCATTGCATGCACTGACACCGGCTGCATGCATGCACTGTGTCGAGTCTAGTCAGTGACTGTGAGACAGTGTGAGTGTGATTGATTGAGCTGTGCACTGTCAAATTGACTGTGGATGCATTGACCATTACTTAAATAATAACAAACATGATTTGGACTAACTGTAATCAACGCCGTGTGTTGGCACGGCGTTGTAAAGCTTTGTCGCTCAAAAACTTTCCGTAGATGTGCGACGAGGTGAAAAATCGCAAGTTTAGTTAGTTTAAATTAATAATAAATTCTCTATTTTTAATTTAAAATTAAATTTTGTTCATTTATAATTATACCTAAACTAAAGCATCTTTACTTTAATAAAGATATGGCACGTTGAATTTGATTTGCTAAAAAGAATGATAACTTACCTCAAATTGATGATTTCTTAAGTCTATCCGTGCAATATTCCAACTGATCGCTGCAATGATGACCCCAGGCCATAATTCAATTTACTTAGTGCTGCGCGCTCCGGTCATGCCGGTGTACACAGCACCGTGTTCGTATCGCTCGCTCGCATGCGCGGAGTAATGCGCGCGGGCTTCTCGCCGGCGTTACCTGTTCGCTGGTATTTCCCGCAAAATGTATTTTTTTTAGCGACAAATCGCGCTGCTGTACATAGTCATACTCATAGTCATGATAGTGTCTTGGTCGCGGATCCCCGCGATCATCTTTCCGTCCAAATTATGGTTTATTTTGCGAAATTTGGGTATCAGTCAAATCATGTATTTTGGAGGTGGAAAACTGTCTACTTGAAGTCAAAGAATCTTAAATTAGGTAAGTTCAAACCCATCTATAAATTATGATTTGTTCATTTTGGGGGATTTTGTATCATACTCATAGTAATCAGCACACTTAGGTACAAATTTACAGTAGCATTGTGTGGAGATCAACCTCTTCCGCCTGCTGCACTATCCAAAACAAACAATTTTTGTTGGCCGATTTCACCCTAAATTCACCAGCAAATGCAAATAAACTTTCGTTAATGTGATCCCTAAGTCATATACTTTGATAATAATTACCGACTTTGTTGTTTTGAAGATTGCAAAATGTAGAAAAAAAGGATTATTTCCAGTCTGTTTTCATTACCGATGCATCCTAACACATAACGTTCAACTGATGAACGGTACAGTGTATGAATAGGCAGTATGGTAATCTCCCGTGTATTACCATATATTGCGTGTAAATGGTCCACCTGAGTGGACCATATAATCAGTGACACTCATGGATTTTGAATGCGAGTAGGTATGCCTAGAGGGTTAGGGTTACGGTTAGGGTTTGGCGCACGGCGCCTGGTAAGGTTAGATTTGGACCTGTGTCGTTGCTCGGTTGCTGCGACATATCCAATCTACCACTAATTCGGACTTAAATAAATGGTCCAGTAAAAAGACAGTAAGCAGTACGCCAGTAGCACATGTAATGTAATTAGACTTTAATTAGAGTCATTCGCATTTATAACTGTCTTTGTGATCTTGACGGGGCCGGGCTACAAAGCGAAGGTTACTCATTTAATGTTAATCCCAGATTACCGGCAGCTAATTACAGACAAGGATTGCGCACAAACAGAATGATGACGTCACACTATGAATGCGCGCTAGTGATTTAGTAATTGATTGATGCGTGATCAGGGAACAGGTTCTCAAAATAGTCCTGTTGCAGAAAGAAATACAATCGATTGTAAGTTACAATTAATTGTAAGTCTGATCGTGCGGAAATATGATTGGTTGAAAGTTGAAACGGCAAATGTTCTGACTCAATTGAAACTTGCAATCGATTGTATCTCTTTCTGCAATTGGGTTCATGTAATGATGTACAATTGGTAAGACCATTTACTCCATAAAGTGGCAAATTCTAATGGACGCACTTTGAACTACAAACAGAGAGACAAGAACAGCTCAAGTCACCAAAACCAAATATCTAGATTTAAACTGATTTTAAAATTTATTATTCTATCCATCAGCAAAAAATACACGGGAGCAAAGGGCGATTTGCCGCCGTAGCGTTTGAATCGCCCCCGTGAGCCAAATCACGGGAGGCGAAAAAAAATGAGATTTTCAACAAAAGCGCCCTCCCTAATATAATTCACATTTTGTTGTTAGTCCCATGCATGCGAAATGTTCTTTTTATTGGACTGAGAATGCTTGTCTTCAGTAGGGTGGGATGGTTATAATCCATTACATAATTTACAATGTCTGAGAAAAATTAATATAAAATGAAAAGAAAAATAACTATCTTAAAAAAGCCCCTGTGAGCCCCGAAATAGCCCTCGTGAACATTTATACGGGGGCGATTTTTCTTTCTAAATTAATAAAAATAGCCCTCGTGAAAAAAGAAATATGAAATCACTGTCACAATTTTTTTGAAATTTTTGATAAAAAAATGGTTGACAAATTATTATTTTTTTACATTTTATTTAGATTAATCACTTAGTTTTGGTTACTAAAACTCAGTTTTAACAGAACTGTACTATCCCTTTTATAGCGCAAAGACCCAATTTTGGAATTTAGTGAAACTCTTTTTGAAAAATTAAAGTTTGTTTTTCTGTTGTTTTGTTACAAGCGACAAGGGCCCAAAAATGGGGAATATTGAGCAATTGATCAAGTCTTTTATTTAAATTGTGTAAATCCTGCGCATGAACAGGATTTATGATTGAAAGGCACTTAATTATTGCATTGTCTTTTAAGCGCATATAAAAGTAGCAGCGTGCTACCATTCTGTGCATAAACGCGCACAAGTGTTCTCATTGGATGCCACTGCGCTCTGGGTTGTCATGGGAGCAAAACAAGTAGTTTGCAAACGTTCCCTGATTCCTGATTTACAGGTTGTTAACAACATGCCCCCTATGAGATCACATGCATATATATCAGCAATTTACTATCCACGCTCGACAGGGTCAAAAAGTTTGTTACCTCTGAACAAAAGAGGTACTGTCAAAGTACTATACCTCTCTGGGCGATGTGGAGAGAGTCGATGGGGAAATTATACTTGAACAAGTGACGGCATGTTGACCAGTCGCATGACTATAGAACATTCTTTAAAAAATGAGGGATATAAAGATTCATTATACCTCTTATACTTACTAAAATATCAGCATCCTATTTCAAAATGTTTCTTGTTTTGACTTTTGGGTCACACACGTTACTAAGAATGGCCTAAAGTAAATGATTTGGTAACGATTCCTTGTATGTTACATTGCAGGTTCAGATTGTGGCCCTGAATGAAGAAACCTCAGAGTTTGAAGCTAAGAGCACATTTGACCACCCCTACCCTACTACTAAAATCATGTGGATTCCTGATAATGTAAGTATTCTAGTACAGTAGGTTTGTCTATTTGGTTGTTTGTGTGTTTGTATGTTTGTGTCATTGTTCGTGTGTTTGTACTTTGTATGTTTGTATTGTTGATGTTTGTCCACCCCCCCCCCCCCCCCCCATACCCTACTACTATTATCACGTGGATCCCTGATAATGTACTTAGTATTCAAGATTGTTCAGTAGGTTTCCTTGTTTTGTTTGTTTGTGTGTTTGTGTGTTTGTATGTTTGTAATTGTTGATGTTTGTCCACCCCTACCTAATGTAAATACAAAAATCATGTTGATTCCTGATAATGTAAGTATTCTAGTACAGTAGGTTTGTTTGTTTGTGTAACTTGTGTTTGTTTGTTTGTTTGTATTGTTGATGTTTGTTTTGTTGATGTTTGTATTGTTGATGTTTGTATTGTTGATGTTTGTATTGTTGATGTTTGTATTGTGGATGTTTGTATTGTTGATGTTTGTATTGTTGATGTTTGTATTGTTGATGTTTGTATTGTTGATGTTTGTATTGTGGATGTTTGTATTGTGGATGTTTGTATTGTTGATCGTTTGTATTGTTGATGTTTGTTTTGTTGATGTTTGTATTGTTGATGTTTGTAATGTTGATGTTTGTATTGTTGATGTTTGTATTGTTGATGTTTGTAATTTGATGTTTGTATTGTTGATGTTTGTATTGTTGATGTTTGTCCACCCAACTCCAAAAACCGCATTGGCTCTGTGTGCGGAGGACTTTACTCTGCCATTCAGTATTTATTTAACTTGAAATTTATAGAATTATATAATTTTTCTAGAAACATGTTTTTCTGAACCTTTTAATGGAATCGAAAAAAAAAAAAAAATGTCACCGTTTATTTATAAAAATATTATTTTTGGGTGGTGGCACCGTTTAATTGTGGGTTGCTAACAGTTTCTCTTCCCTTGTTCTATCCCATGGAACGCATCTTGGTGCAATAGGGAGTCTTCCCAGACCTCTTGGCAACCAGTGGTGACTATCTCAGGGTGTGGAGAGTGGGGGAGAACGACACACGGCTAGAATGTCTGCTCAACAATGTAAGTATTATGATCCTCCTCAGATAAAGTGTTCATCTAATTCCTTTCATTTGAAAAAAAAAAATGACTGAATCCTTTTGTAATAATTGAATAATTTGCAGAAATCTTGTTTTATCCTCATCAGAACAAGACTAGTTCTGGTCAGCTTACCCATATATGAAGTAATTTCATTATTTGTTAAAATCTTGTTTTATCCTGAGCACTCGGAACAAGAACTCAGATCTATCTAATGTTGAGCCAAGAGTTGATCTAATTCCTTTCATTTGAAAATAAATAACTGAATGCTTTTTGTAATAATCATATTATTTGCTGAAATCTTCCTATCTTGCTCAGAACAAGACTATTTCTGGTCAGTTTACCCATATTTGAAGTTATTTGACAAATTGAAATCGAATCTTCTTTTACTCTGCTCAGAACAAGAACTCAGATCTAATGTTTGTCTAATTCCTTTAAAGGGTAGTACAGTTTTGGTAGAGTTGAGCTTTAGGTTCCAAAACCTGCACAATAACAAATGTTACAAACTAATAGTTATTACTCCACCATGTTCGAAATGTATAGAAAATTACAAACGACTAAGTAAAAAGCCTGTTATCATTAAAACAGAGCCACTAAAACACAAGAGGGCGCTCTCTAAAAAAAGCATTGGTTTGACCATTTTTCATACAAAATTATGTGTGTGATGTTTTGTTGATCTAATTCCTTTAACTTGAACAAAAAAATGACTGAATCCCATGGTAATAATTGTACTTTTGCTAAACATGTTTGCAGAACAAGAACTCGGACTTCTGTGCCCCCCTGACGTCCTTTGACTGGAACGAGGTGGACCCTAACCTACTGGGGACGTCCTCCATAGACACAACATGCACCATATGGGGGCTGGAGACAGGACAGGTTGTAGGCAGAGTCAATATGGTGACTGGCCATGTCAAGACACAACTCATTGCACATGATAAAGAGGTAAGAAACAACAATAACAACATTAATAATGAAAATAATAGAAACAACAATAACAACAGTCCTTTGACTGGAATGAGGTAGACCCCAACCTACTGGGACCCCGGGTGGGGGGGGGGGGGGGGGGGGGGGGGGGGCACTCGAATTATTTTTTGACGGGGGTGTGCCTCACGGAACTCTGAAATGTGAAATGGGGGTCTGAAGAGCTGACTACAAGCACAAAATATAGGGTCTTTGGAGCTACAAAAACACTGAAACGGGAGTTAAGGGGTCTAAGGAGCATACTACAAACTACATAGACTTGGAGCTACCAAAGACCTACGGAAACCCTCAAAAAGGCTCAAAGCCTCAAATGGTGGTCCAAGGAGCCGAACTAGAAGAGAAAAATGGACTTGGCGCTAGTCAAATACATAGCCAAGTCATTCCGGGGGACTATGGAGCCGAACTACAAGAAGAATAATGGACTTGGCGCTACTCAACTACCTAGCCAAGTCATTCCGGGGGTCTATGGAGCGGCAATTTTTGAAAATCGGGTATCTTTGGAGCTGCGATTGGGTGTGAAAAAGGGGTTCTTTTAAGCGGCACATACCCGTCTTACATTATACATGAGTGCCCCCCCCCCCCCCCCCCCCCCCCGGGCTGGGGACGTCCTCTATAGATACAACATGCACTATATGGGGACTGGAGACTGGACAGGTCGTAGGCAGAGTCAATATGGTGACTGGCCATGTCAAAACACAACTCATTGCACATGATAAAGAGGTAAGAAACAACAATAACAACAGTAGTAATACGAATAATAGTAACAACAATAACAACAGTAGTAATCAATAATTAGTAGTAACAATAACAACAGTAGTAATGATAAGAGAAAAAAACAACATGCAGTTAGATGTAGATAAAATGCAATAAATTTCAAACGGATTGCTCATTTCTATATTGACATTCAAATATGCATTAAACTCATTGTATCCCGTCAAATCAAATCAGATTTTCACCTGTTATTCCTATTATTCTTCACTTATCTATACAATATTAATGCTAAAAAAGCCCCCGAAAGTCATAAAAGAGCCTCCGAAAATATGCACAAATGCTAACAAAATAAAAGAGTGCTATTTTCTTGCAGGCAAGCTTGAAAAGTAGCCCCCGAAAAAATTAATATAATTTGTTTTCCCTGCTGGCTGGAATTTTTTCTTTAACATCTAACCCTTCTGACATTTGAACTGTGTGCTTTCCCTCCAGGTATATGACATAGCATTCAGCAGAGCGGGAGGGGGCAGGGACATGTTTGCATCGGTCGGAGCCGATGGGTCGGTTAGGATGTTTGATCTCAGACACTTGGAGCATTCCACCATCATCTATGAAGACCCTCAACACCATCCCCTGCTCAGACTGGCCTGGAATAAACAGGATCCTAACTACCTCGCTACTATGGCCATGGACTCGTTTGAGGTAAGAACTACTACCAAAGGTTAAAGGGTTATATGGTCAGGGGTAGGGTAGGGTTAGGAGACCCTCAACACCATCCCCTGCTCAGACTGGCGTGGAATTAAAAAGACCCTAACTATCTGGCTACAATGGCCATGGACTCTTTCGAGGTATATATTACTTCGATCAAAGGTTATAAATAAATGAACCATTTATTATTATTGTATTATGATAATTATTATTATTTTCATCATTATCATCACCATCATCATCATCATCACCATCATCATCATCACCATTACCTTCATCATCATCATCACCACCATCACCATCACCAGCACCACCATCATCATCACCATCATCATCACCACCATCACCACCATCATCATCATCATCATCTTCATCCTCACCACCATCACCAGCACCACCATCATCATCATCATCATCATCATCAACAACACAACCACCACAACCATCATCATCATCACCATCACCATAGTCCTGTTTATCATCTTCATAAAGAAATCAGTAGACCATTGCAGTATTTTATGTATGATAGTATAATTATTGTTATCCTATATGTTGTTGTTGTTACTATTATTCCTCGTCTGTCTCTAGGTGATTATCCTAGATGTGCGAGTCCCATGCACCCCGGTAGCTAGACTCAACAACCACAGAGCCTGTGTGAACGGCATTGCATCAACTTATACTTGTTGTTGTTACTATTATTCCTCTTGTCTCTAGGTGATCATTCTAGATGTGCGAGTCCCATGCACCCCGGTAGCTAGACTCAACAACCATAGAGCCTGTGTGAACGGCATTGCCTGGGCACCACACTCATCTTGCCACATCTGCACTGCAGGTTAGTATACAACTAACGAATGGGCTTCTTGTGATAGTCAAATCTATTACCCGAGGTGGGCTCAAAATGATTATTACCCGAAGCGTAGCTGAGGGTAATAGTCATTTTGAGCCCACCGAGGTAATAGATTGCCTATCACAATCAAGCACATTCGTTAGTTGTTTTATATCACTCATCAATATCAGTGATTGTGTTCAGCTTATAGCAAAATAAGTGATAATCTCTGAATATTTCATAAAATCGCTTGTAAATTTTGATATAAAAATCAATCGACATTAAAGAAGCCAGTATGAGCCTCCAGAACCACGGCGCATCTAATACGCTTAAAGTCATTGTTATTTTGCGCACACAATCACAAAGACGCAAAACTGAGTGCGCACCAACGCGCTGGCAGTTGCGCACATACGCGATGAATGCGTGCTAGCGCTCCCACTGATGTGCTTATTGGCTGTCTTGGCGGTATTCTTCCCAGGGTGTTAGTTTTTACCAGCAATGTCAATCACGTGACTAGAACGTGTGCGCCATAGAGTACTGCACAAATTTGATCGCGTGTGCATTTTGCTTAAACACATGATCTATGGGACGAACGCGTAACGAACATTTAGTGTTAATTTTTTGCTAACAGCCCGGTCACATGTTTGCGCGGGGATTGCGCGTGTTGTCCAAAACTATCATTTGTCAAATACAATGGTAAAACGATCTTATGAGGGATATAATTGTTGTTGTTGTTGTTGTTAACCATTGGTTTTTGTTGTTGTTTTGATATAAATGCAGGGCATGCCCATATAAGTGGCCCAGGTGCCTATGCTGATATAAGTGGCCCAGGTGCTAATGCCCAGCAGAAATTTATTCTGGCTACTAGGAACTCTTGTATAATTGGCCGCTAACAAGTATGGACCTGCAACAGTGCCACTTTGGCCATGTGAATGAGATGTTAAAGGGAGAGCCCTGTAAATGACCTAACACAAGGCCGGCCAGTGTTTTAAAGATGCTCTGGATGTACCACTGCAGGTCAAATACCAAAGAGCAAATGCAAAATACAAAAGAACTAGTGGCGCAGCAAGAGGGGCTCCCAGCCAAAACCTCCCCACCTCAAATAGCTTAACCCTAATCCCATTAGGGGGGGGGGGGGGGGGGCCTTTTTGGCCCCCCCCTGTCGTTTTTTTCGACGTGCATCTAGACCGATTAGAATTTCACGTTCAAACTTCATGACTTTTTTCTCTCAAGTCTCCCGCATGTTTTGATATATAATTCACCCCGGTCGGACTTGTAGAACTGATTTTAGAGGTGGATAATTGCTCAGCCGTCACAAAAAAATGCAATTTTTGTACAGGTTTCTATGTAATTCATATATCCGATGCCATGTAAACTCCAAATCTGTTATAATTGTTACATTGAATCATAATTTTGATTATTGCTTTGTTATTAGTTTAATTCATACACTTCAGAGATAAATTCTACTTAAAAAAACAAACAAAAAAAACAAAATAATAAAATACATAAGAATAAAAACAATGAAATACAAAATAAATAAGGAAATATCCTTATTTCTCGAGCTTTTCTAAAAACATGAAGATTTGAAACTTCATATTTATTGAGATACTCAAAAGAAATTTTTTACAGAAAACCTGAAGAAATCCTGTAATTTCTCTTGATCTTAGATGAAAATCCAAATTTTCCCCAAATTCGTCAAAAATTTGCATATTCAAAATTGTAATTAATTATTAAAACAAAAAAATAATGCTCAATTTTTTTTTTTTTTTAAATTCTTATTCTACTCGACTTGTTTTACGTATGTGCCAATTTTCAAGTCAATCGGTCCATTCGTTGCCGAGATTTGAGGGGGGGCCAAAAAGGCCCCCCCCCCCTAATGGACTCGAGTGTTCAAAATAACCCAATGGGATTAGGGTTAACCCCTTAACTACGGGAACAAAGTCTATGGGGATTTCACAAACTCAAAGGGAACAGGTTAAGTCCAAAAGCTTGAATGATGTCAGGACTACAGATCATTAATGTTCTTTAAAGTCTTATTCTAACCCATGCTCTTTTTTGGAGGGGGGGGGGGGGGGTGGTTGGGGGGGCTGATGACCACTAAGTGATGATATGGAACATCCAAGAACCATTAGGACCTGATAATAATTAACCCAATGATACAAAACCTTATCCTAACTTTACCGCTCACTTCTACTTCTACCTCTCATCCATGAGCCATTAACCCAATACAGACCTAATGACCTAATAACCCACTAAAGACCTGATAAGAGTCTAGATGGTTCTATCAAAGGCAGAGTCGGTTCGGTCGGTCACAGCGGTTCCCGACCGTTGCCATCGGGTCCTCTGTTTCCCGGAGGACCACTAGGCCCTGTTCTGAAACATCCAACAGATGTCCATGGCCATTGAGGACCAGATACTGGCCCAATAAAGACCTGGTGACATATTAACCCAATAAAGACAAAATGCCCCAATAATGACATTATGACCAAAAAATGACCCAATAATGTCCCTGTATAGACCCCAAAAGTCCAACATCTTCTTGTTTTTCTCTTTAAATTATTTGCAAAGCTGACGACCACCAGGCCCTGACCTGAGACATCCAACAGATGCCTCAAGTCATTGAGGACCCAATACTGACCCAATGAAGACCTGATAAAGTCATAATGCCCCAATAATGACCTTCTGACCAAATAATGACCCAGGATAAACCCTAATGTTCTTGTGTTTTTCTCCTCAGGTGACGACCACCAGGCCCTGATCTGGGACATCCAACAGATGCCTCGAGCCATTGAGGACCCAATCCTGGCTTACACAGCCGAGGGGGAGATCAACCAAATCCAATGGGCCTCAACCCAGCCGGACTGGATCGCTATCTGCTATAACAACTGTTTGGAGATCCTCCGGGTTTAGAGGGTTGTGATAGGAACTGACTATTTATGAGAGGGACAAGACGGAATGGATAAAGAAAAGGGGAGGGGGAGATTGATGCAGCCAGTTTGAGTCGCTATTTGCTATAACAACTGTTGGGAGATCCTACGGGTATACACAGTGTCAGATGATAGATTGAACCGACTATTGAAGACATCTATGAGGAAGATGTGGCAGCATTAAAGAAGGTAGATATGATGAGACCGGGGCCTTGTTGCAGAAAGAGGTACAATTGATTGTAAATTACAAGTAATCGTAAGTAATTGTAAATGTGCGTGTTTCAACCAATCAGATTTGTGCATAATTTTACATATTTATACTTACCAATTAATTGTACGCTATCCGGTGCCATGTGGCCAGGGGGGTGTTTCACAAAGATCCTAAGTTGGACTTAAAAATCATGGAAAGCCATACAAAGATTTGGAAAAAATTATATTCAAAAGCAAAAATGCAAGTATTTTAGACTTTTTTATAAATTTTACATGAAATCCCCTTGATAATAGAAAATATCAATGATTTGAATCAACATTCTATTCCTTTTAAAAGAAATTTTACAAAATTGTTTCAAAGAAACTACCAGCTTTCCATAGTTTCTAAGTCCAATTTAGAGTTAAGTTCAACTTAGGATCTTTGTGAAACACCCCCCCCCCCCCCCCCCCCAGGTATCTTGTCATGTAAAGAGCTACGTTGACTCCCATTTCTCTTGTGTTAGTTTGCATGAAAGAATCAGACAAGGCTCTTTATTTGCCAAAAGAACATTTTTCTCATAATTGAAGGAGTAAAAAGAAAAAGATTTTTGCCACTCTCCAATCATGCGTCATGAGATTAAGTAAGTGTATGGCTCTCAGGCTCTGGCAAACTCAGGCTTTGCATGGTCAGCAACTCTTGTATTACAGGAATGGGATTTTCAAGTGAAAATATGAGACATTCATTTTCATGGCTTTGTTTCAAATGACAGCTAATGATGAATTCTTCTCATTCTCTCAGAATGAAAATTTCCTTTTTTTGTCTTTTTTTTTATTAGACAAGAACCTTTATAATGCCAGAGCTGGTCACAAATACCTGTACTTTTTGTAAGATGTTAAAAATGTGAATGAATTTTGTAAAAGGACCAAGTTGGACATTAATTGTGAGGTCTGAAAACACCAGACTAGTATCTTGTGTTTTATCGAGGATGGGTCTCCTTGTTTTGATATATATGTACGTGTAATATGAAGGATATGGTCTTCTGTGTGATTATGTTGTTAACATTCTACTGATGATAGATGCAAAATGAGCAAACAGAGTTGTGGTTGTAGAGGGACTTGAACCTGTGACCTACTGAATGCAGGGACTTGAACCTGTGACCTACTGAATGCAGGGACTTGAACCTATGACCTACTGAATGCAGGGACTTGAACCTATGACCTACTGAATGCAGGGACTTGAACCTGTGACCTACTGAATGCAGGGACTTGAACCCTTGACCTACTGAATGCAGGGACTTGAACCTATGACCTACTGAATGCAGGGACTTGAACCTATGACCTAATGAATGCAGGGACTTGAACCTATGACCTACTGAATGCAGGGACTTGAACCTATGACCTACTGAATGCAGGGACTTGAACCTATGACCTACTGAATGCAGGGACTTGAACCTGTGACCTACTGAATGTAGGGACTTGAACCCTTGACCTACTGAATGCAGGGACTTGAACCTATGACCTACTGAATGCAGGGACTTGAACCTATGACCTACTGAATGCAGGGACTTGAACCTGTGACCTACTGAATGCAGGGACTTGAACCTGTGACTACTGAATGCAGGGACTTGAACCTATGACCTACTGAATGCTAGATGTGTGCTCTACCATAGAGTTACTTGAAAATTGTCTGTTCCAGTGTAATACACACCAAGCACAAGCTGTGTGAAAGATGGCATCTACAAATCAAAACTACATGTTATGATTCTAGAGATGCCCGGACCCATCTTGTGAACACCTTGTGCAGTGCTCTAGATGAGAGTTATGTAGTGCGCATAATCTACATGTAGCCTCATTGTGAAGATTTTGAATCATGTACATATCCACATTCTGGAATAACAATCCCTAGCAATACTTTGGTTGTAAGTTTGAGTACTGCTACAGCCCAAATTTCTTTTGCTCATTTGACATTTATTGGCTGGGATTCACAAGGGAGGTTTATACAAACCATGGTTCAAACCATGATCTATTATATGGATTGCTGCTCGTATACAAAAACAAAATTCTAATGATAGGACTGTTCGAGCTTGCTAACAAGCAAATTTCACCATGTGAGAAGACAAACATTTACTTGGTGCATTTGTACCATCAACATTGTAAATAAGTAAGGAGTTTACATTCTTTCTCAATTAGTTTACAAATAGCATTTCATAAATGTAGACCATGGTTTGTACCATGGTTTGTACAAACCTCCTTTGTGAATCTGGGCCATTATATTAATGTATCTTTGTTAGTTTTGATTGTGTTAGACATTATACTGCAAAACAAAACCAAAAAAATCAATTTGTTTCTGAAATTGCATGGCTAGTCAATCAAGTATATGTGTACATATTATTGGTTAGTAAATTGCTTCAAGTTTTTTATGTATTTCTACTATAAATATAGCAGAAGTGAAGCAGCTTGAATATGATGTACATGTAGGTATGGCTTCCTCATGAAGCATCATCAAGTGTGTATTTATTTATGAATAACTTAAATCTCACCACCAATGTTCCTGTGTTTATTTGTTTTTTAAAATCATACATTTTAATAATTTGTTTGCCAGACATACTTCACCGATAGTCTAAATGTGGATATTTGTTAAAAGTATTATTAATAATGTACAATCTGGACTTGTGAGATGCTTTTGCAGATGTTGATTTTCCATCAAGTCTTTTTCTTGGACATGTAATATTTGTGCTAATTGGTTTAGCCTAAATATGGTAAGCCCAATTGGTTTACCCCCACTCATATGGTTTTAAACTTACGTATTTGTGCGTGGCCTCGCTATATGTGACCTCACACCACAAAACGACCAATAAGTCGGGAAAAATGATTGTGCTAATTTGTACATGATAGTAAAGTAGAAGTTAATACCATTAAAATGGTAATCAAACCCTCTCAAAATGAGCAGCCAAGATTTGGAACATTGCTGAATCAGTTTTAAAGTTAGGGAGAAAATGGGCCGCTTCAAAGATCGGCGTCCATTCAAGCACTGTAATCTGATCATATTTATACATGATTTCTGATGCTCAAAATTTCACAAAAGTTAGATTATGATACCCTCATTCGGGAAATACCAAAATCCTGAATTTCGTATTAAAAAAAAAAATAGGCTATATCATCTAATAAGAGACAAACTACCACGGCGACATAACGGTCGTTTTGTGGTGTAAGGTCACATATGAGGTACAGTACCGCATAATAACAGAGCTCCCTGTATGTTGTGGTGTAAGGTCACATATGAGGTACAGTACCTCATAATAACAGAGCTCCCTGTATGTTGTGGTGTAAGGTCACATATGAGCTACAGTACCTCATAATAACAGAGCTCCCTGTTTGTTGTGGTGTAAGGTCACATATGAGGTACAGTACCTCATAATAACAGAGCTCCCTGTATGTTGTGGTGTAAGGTCACATATGAGGTACAGTACCTCATAATAACAGAGCTCCCTGTATGTTGTGGTGTAAGGTCACATATGAGCTACAGTACCTCATAATAACAGAGCTCCCTGTATGTTGTGGTGTAAGGTCACATATGAGCTACAGTACCTCATAATAACAGAGCTCCCTGTATGTTGTGGTGTAAGGTGACATATGAGGTACAGTACCTCATAATAACAGAGCTCCCTGTATGTTGATCACTTCTTGTATCTATTTATGCTCACAAAATGTACATTTTCCCAGCTTTTATATAACTCAAACTATGTTTGCCTTGCTATTTATTTGTAGTCTAATTGATAGCCACTTTTGGTTGGCAAGTCCATGTAAATGTATTATTTATGCAGGGCTCGACACTCGCACTGGCCCGCTGGCCCAGGGCCAGTGAAATTGCACTTCGGGCCAGCAAAAATGTATAAAAGTCATATTTTGGTGGCCCGATAGGGCAAGCAGATTTTCAACCCGACATTGACAAAATGAGAAATCTTGTTTTCCTTTATGTCATATCGCTTCATCTATAATAACAGGTTTGATTAGGAAAGAGTGATATTTTGAATAATAAAAAGTTTACTCATAAAATAAAATTTTCTTTCGGGCCACCAGAAAAGGGGAAGAAATTATTTCACTGGCCCGACCGGGCCACTGACAAAAATGGCGAGTGTGGAGCCATGATTTATGTTATATGACTTGTTGATAGTCCCATCACCTCAGTCTGTAAATTTAAATCTCCATGGAAAATAATAAATAATAATAATGTTTCGATTTATATAGCGCCTCATATGATTGATAATAATCTCTAAGCGCTTTACAATGATAATATTACCCCCGGTCATAGGATACAATGCAAACCAGCACACATTGTGTGCACCATCTCCACTCTCTGGGGAGCATTCCTTCCAAGCGCTCATGGGCTCAAGAAGATCGTTCACATAAGGCTTTCACCTCCTACCGGGTCCCCATTTATACACCTGGCCAGGGTAGAGAGCAGCAATTGTGGATAAATTGTCTTGCTGAAGGACAAAGGCAGTGGGCAGGGTTCGAACCTTCTTGCCACACCACATCCACAACAAAATACAAAGATTATGAAAACTTATTTCAAAGGAATGCAGCGCTTTATGAAGAGGACCATGTGGGTGTTTCACACAGATTCAAAGTTGAACCCAACTATTGAAAGCCATTAGTTTCCTCGTAAAACAAAAAATCCACCAGTTCTTTTAAAATCAGTTATATTTGTTGTACAATTATTTCAAGGCTCCTTGCTTTGTGAAACACTCTAATCAGCCAAATTCATAATCTTTTGAATACAAACTCTCCTTGTTAAAATGGCTTTATTCAAAGCATTAGTCATAGTTTCATTTTGAATTGTGTGTGTTTTTGTTAATTTATATTTCTGTGAGTTGTAACAAATTGTGAACAAAATCATATCAGTCTTGGGTCTGTCTGAAAAAAACAGTGAACATTTGAAAATAACAATGAACTGAAAACGACTCGCTTGACATTTCCGATTTACCAACCGATATTGAGGTATGTTACTAGGGTATCAGTCTATTAGTATTTATGTTTGTACAGAGTCATGAAATGTGGGTCCACTTGACATCCAGTAGCTAGGGATTCAGTCTGTAGATCTCGTGTTCACACTAGCTATTAGTATAGTATTATGTTGTTTGTACAGTTTGTATACAGTCATTGTCAACTTGAGCCCGGCCTAAAAATACAAAGACTACCGGTAACCAGTTAAACCTATTGATTGTTGCTATTCACCACCAGAGATATTCTTATTGTTTCCTTTCATTGTCCAATCAATCCATCGAATTCTGCTTATAGGCAGTCATAGTACATGTATAATCATGTCATCAGCCAAATTGCGTCCTGGCTCATCCAGGACATTGTATTGCTGGTGACCGGTTATTATTATTACTGGTAGTCTTGGTCTTTTTAGGCGAGGATCATCGGGCCAATGAGTTGTGTGTCCACCCGAGTCTTAAGTGATAACAGTATTTGATATGTATGTAATTAATTGTATGGGTTGTAAATAAATCTCAATTTATAAAGCTTTAGAAGATAATAATTGTCAAGAGTGGTTTTTATTGACTATTTGGGCTGATGCTTGCTCCACTTAAAATAAACTACAATGAAAACTCATTATAATGAGCACCTTGGGTCCATTGAAATGACCTTGTTATATCAGGGCCCCGTTGCAGAAACAGACCTTGTTATATCAGGGCCCCGTTGTAGAAACAGACCTTGTTATATCAGGGCCCCGTTGCAGAAACAGACCTTGTTATATCAGGGCCCCGTTGCAGAAACAGACCTTGTTATATCAGGGCCCCGTTGTAGAAACAGACCTTGTTATATCAGGGCCCCGTTGCAGAAACAGACCTTGTTATATCAGGGCCCCGTTGCAGAAACAGACCTTGTTATATCAGGGCCCCGTTGCAGAAACAGACCTTGTTATATCAGGGCCCCGTTGTAGAAACAGACCTTGTTATATCAGGGCCCTGTTGCAGAAACAGACCTTGTTATATCAGGGCCCCGTTGCAGAAACAGACCTTGTTATATCAGGGCCCCGTTGCAGAAACAGACCTTGTTATATCAGGGCCCCGTTGTAGAAACAGACCTTGTTATATCAGGGCCCCGTTGCAGAAACAGACCTTGTTATATCAGGGCCCCGTTGCAGAAACAGACCTTGTTATATCAGGGCCCCGTTGCAGAAACAGACCTTGTTATATCAGGGCCCCGTTGTAGAAACAGACCTTGTTATATCAGGGCCCTGTTGCAGAAACAGACCTTGTTATATCAGGGCCCCGTTGCAGAAACAGACCTTGTTATATCAGGGCCCCGTTGCAGAAACAGACCTTGTTATATCAGGGCCCCGTTGCAGAAACAGACCTTGTTATATCAGGGCCCCGTTGTAGAAACAGACCTTGTTATATCAGGGCCCCGTTGTAGAAACAGACCTTGTTATATCAGGGCCCCGTTGTAGAAACAGACCTTGTTATATCAGGGCCCCGTTGTAGAAACAGACCTTGTTATATCAGGGCCCCGTTGTAGAAACAGACCTTGTTATATCAGGGCCCCGTTGTAGAAACAGACCTTGTTATATCAGGGCCCCGTTGTAGAAACAGACCTTGTTATATCAGGGCCCCGTTGTAGAAACAGACCTTGTTATATCAGGGCCCTGTTGCAGAAACAGACCTTGTTATATCAGGGCCCCGTTGTAGAAACAGACCTTGTTATATCAGGGCCCCGTTGTAGAAACAGACCTTGTTATATCAGGGCCCTGTTGCAGAAACAGACCTTGTTATATCAGGGCCCCGTTGCAGAAACAGACCTTGTTATATCAGGGCCCCGTTGTAGAAACAGACCTTGTTATATCAGGGCCCCGTTGCAGAAACAGACCTTGTTATATCAGGGCCCCGTTGTAGAAACAGACCTTGTTATATCAGGGCCCCGTTGCAGAAACAGACCTTGTTATATCAGGGCCCCGTTGTAGAAACAGACCTTGTTATATCAGGGCCCCGTTGCAGAAACAGACCTTGTTATATCAGGGCCCCGTTGTAGAAACAGACCTTGTTATATCAGGGCCCCGTTGTAGAAACAGACCTTGTTATATCAGGGCCCCGTTGTAGAAACAGACCTTGTTATATCAGGGCCCTGTTGCAGAAACAGACCTTGTTATATCAGGGCCCTGTTGCAGAAACAGACCTTGTTATATCAGGGCCCCGTTGTAGAAACAGACCTTGTTATATCAGGGCCCCGTTGCAGAAACAGACCTTGTTATATCAGGGCCCCGTTGCAGAAACAGACCTTGTTATATCAGGGCCCCGTTGCAGAAACAGACCTTGTTATATCAGGGCCCCGTTGTAGAAACAGACCTTGTTATATCAGGGCCCTGTTGCAGAAACAGACCTTGTTATATCAGGGCCCCGTTGCAGAAACAGACCTTGTTATATCAGGGCCCCGTTGCAGAAACAGACCTTGTTATATCAGGGCCCCGTTGCAGAAACAGACCTTGTTATATCAGGGCCCCGTTGTAGAAACAGACCTTGTTATATCAGGGCCCCGTTGTAGAAACAGACCTTGTTATATCAGGGCCCCGTTGTAGAAACAGACCTTGTTATATCAGGGCCCCGTTGTAGAAACAGACCTTGTTATATCAGGGCCCCGTTGTAGAAACAGACCTTGTTATATCAGGGCCCCGTTGTAGAAACAGACCTTGTTATATCAGGGCCCCGTTGTAGAAACAGACCTTGTTATATCAGGGCCCCGTTGTAGAAACAGACCTTGTTATATCAGGGCCCTGTTGCAGAAACAGACCTTGTTATATCAGGGCCCCGTTGTAGAAACAGACCTTGTTATATCAGGGCCCCGTTGTAGAAACAGACCTTGTTATATCAGGGCCCTGTTGCAGAAACAGACCTTGTTATATCAGGGCCCCGTTGCAGAAACAGACCTTGTTATATCAGGGCCCCGTTGTAGAAACAGACCTTGTTATATCAGGGCCCCGTTGCAGAAACAGACCTTGTTATATCAGGGCCCCGTTGTAGAAACAGACCTTGTTATATCAGGGCCCCGTTGCAGAAACAGACCTTGTTATATCAGGGCCCCGTTGTAGAAACAGACCTTGTTATATCAGGGCCCCGTTGCAGAAACAGACCTTGTTATATCAGGGCCCCGTTGCAGAAACAGACCTTGTTATATCAGGGCCCTGTTGCAGAAACAGACCTTGTTATATCAGGGCCCTGTTGCAGAAACAGACCTTGTTATATCAGGGCCCCGTTGCAGAAACAGACCTTGTTATATCAGGGCCCTGTTGCAGAAACAGACCTTGTTATATCAGGGCCCCGTTGTAGAAACAGACCTTGTTATATCAGGGCCCCGTTGCAGAAACAGACCTTGTTATATCAGGGCCCTGTTGCAGAAACAGACCTTGTTATATCACGGCCCCGTTGTAGAAACAGACCTTGTTATATCAGGGCCCCGTTGCAGAAACAGACCTTGTTATATCAGGGCCCTGTTGCAGAAACAGACCTTGTTATATCAGGGCCCCGTTGCAGAAACAGACCTTGTTATATCAGGGCCCCGTTGCAGAAACAGACCTTGTTATATCAGGGCCCCGTTGCAGAAACAGACCTTGTTATATCAGGGCCCCGTTGCAGAAACAGACCTTGTTATATCAGGGCCCCGTTGCAGAAACAGACCTTGTTATATCAGGGCCCCGTTGCAGAAACAGACCTTGTTATATCAGGGCCCTGTTGCAGAAACAGACCTTGTTATATCAGGGCCCTGTTGCAGAAACAGACCTTGTTATATCAGGGCCCCGTTGTAGAAACAGACCTTGTTATATCAGGGCCCCGTTGCAGAAACAGACCTTGTTATATCAGGGCCCCGTTGTAGAAACAGACCTTGTTATATCAGGGCCCCGTTGCAGAAACAGACCTTGTTATATCAGGGCCCCGTTGCAGAAACAGACCTTGTTATATCAGGGCCCCGTTGCAGAAACAGACCTTGTTATATCAGGGCCCCGTTGCAGAAACAGACCTTGTTATATCAGGGCCCCGTTGCAGAAACAGACCTTGTTATATCAGGGCCCCGTTGCAGAAACAGACCTTGTTATATCAGGGCCCCGTTGCAGAAACAGACCTTGTTATATCAGGGCCCCGTTGCAGAAACAGACCTTGTTATATCAGGGCCCCGTTGCAGAAACAGACCTTGTTATATCAGGGCCCCGTTGCAGAAACAGACCTTGTTATATCAAGGCCCCGTTGCAGAAACAGACCTTGTTATATCAGGGCCCCGTTGTAGAAACAGACCTTGTTATATCAGGGCCCCGTTGTAGAAACAGACCTTGTTATATCAGGGCCCCGTTGCAGAAACAGACCTTGTTATATCAGGGCCCCGTTGCAGAAACAAACCTTGTTATATCAGGGCCCCGTTGCAGAAACAGACCTTGTTATATCAGGGCCCCGTTGCAGAAACAGACCTTGTTATATCAGGGCCCCGTTGCAGAAACAGACCTTGTTATATCAGGGCCCCGTTGCAGAAACAGACCTTGTTATATCAGGGCCCCGTTGTAGAAACAGACCTTGTTATATCAAGGCCCCGTTGCAGAAACAGACCTTGTTATATCAGGGCCCCGTTGTAGAAACAGACCTTGTTATATCAAGGCCCCGTTGCAGAAACAGACCTTGTTATATCAGGGCCCCGTTGCAGAAACAGACCTTGTTATATCAGGGCCCCGTTGTAGAAACAGACCTTGTTATATCAGGGCCCCGTTGCAGAAACAGACCTTGTTATATCAGGGCCCTGTTGCAGAAACAGACCTTGTTATATCAGGGCCCCGTTGTAGAAACAGACCTTGTTATATCAGGGCCCCGTTGCAGAAACAGACCTTGTTATATCAGGGCCCCGTTGTAGAAACAGACCTTGTTATATCAGGGCCCCGTTGTAGAAACAGACCTTGTTATATCAGGGCCCCGTTGCAGAAACAGACCTTGTTATATCAGGGCCCTGTTGCAGAAACAGACCTTGTTATATCAGGGCCCTGTTGTAGAAACAGACCTTGTTATATCAGGGCCCCGTTGTAGAAACAGACCTTGTTATATCAGGGCCCTGTTGTAGAAACAGACCTTGTTATATCAGGGCCCCGTTGTAGAAACAGACCTTGTTATATCAGGGCCCCGTTGCAGAAACAGACCTTGTTATATCAGGGCCCCGTTGTAGAAACAGACCTTGTTATATCAGGGCCCCGTTGTAGAAACAGACCTTGTTATATCAGGGCCCCGTTGTAGAAACAGACCTTGTTATATCAGGGCCCCGTTGTAGAAACAGACCTTGTTATATCAGGGCCCCGTTGTAGAAACAGACCTTGTTATATCAGGGCCCTGTTGTAGAAACAGACCTTGTTATATCAGGGCCCCGTTGTAGAAACAGACCTTGTTATATCAGGGCCCCGTTGTAGAAACAGACCTTGTTATATCAGGGCCCCGTTGCAGAAACAGACCTTGTTATATCAGGGCCCTGTTGTAGAAACAGACCTTGTTATATCAGGGCCCCGTTGTAGAAACAGACCTTGTTATATCAGGGCCCCGTTGTAGAAACAGACCTTGTTATATCAGGGCCCTGTTGTAGAAACAGACCTTGTTATATCAGGGCCCCGTTGTAGAAACAGACCTTGTTATATCAGGGCCCCGTTGTAGAAACAGACCTTGTTATATCAGGGCCCCGTTGTAGAAACAGACCTTGTTATATCAGGGCCCTGTTGCAGAAACAGACCTTGTTATATCAGGGCCCTGTTGCAGAAACAGACCTTGTTATATCAGGGCCCTGTTGCAGAAACAGACCTTGTTATATCAGGGCCCTGTTGTAGAAACAGACCTTGTTATATCAGGGCCCTGTTGCAGAAACAGACCTTGTTATATCAGGGCCCCGTTGTAGAAACAGACCTTGTTATATCAGGGCCCCATTGCAGAAACAGACCTTGTTATATCAGGGCCCCGTTGTAGAAACAGACCTTGTTATATCAGGGCCCTGTTGCAGAAACAGACCTTGTTATATCAGGGCCCCATTGTAGAAACAGACCTTGTTATATCAGGGCCCTGTTGCAGAAACAGACCTTGTTATATCAGGGCCCTGTTGCAGAAACAGACCTTGTTATATCAGGGCCCTGTTGCAGAAACAGACCTTGTTATATCAGGGCCCCGTTGTAGAAACAGACCTTGTTATATCAGGGCCCTGTTGCAGAAACAGACCTTGTTATATCAGGGCCCCGTTGTAGAAACAGACCTTGTTATATCAGGGCCCCGTTGCAGAAACAGACCTTGTTATATCAGGGCCCCGTTGCAGAAACAGACCTTGTTATATCAGGGCCCTGTTGCAGAAACAGACCTTGTTATATCAGGGCCCCGTTGTAGAAACAGACCTTGTTATATCAGGGCCCTGTTGCAGAAACAGACCTTGTTATATCAGGGCCCCGTTGTAGAAACAGACCTTGTTATATCAGGGCCCCGTTGTAGAAACAGACCTTGTTATATCAGGGCCCCGTTGTAGAAACAGACCTTGTTATATCAGGGCCCCGTTGCAGAAACAGACCTTGTTATATCAGGGCCCCGTTGTAGAAACAGACCTTGTTATATCAGGGCCCCGTTGCAGAAACAGACCTTGTTATATCAGGGCCCCGTTGCAGAAACAGACCTTGTTATATCAGGGCCCCGTTGCAGAAACAGACCTTGTTATATCAGGGCCCCGTTGCAGAAACAGACCTTGTTATATCAGGGCCCCGTTGTAGAAACAGACCTTGTTATATCAGGGCCCCGTTGTAGAAACAGACCTTGTTATATCAGGGCCCCGTTGTAGAAACAGACCTTGTTATATCAAGGCCCCGTTGCAGAAACAGACCTTGTTATATCAGGGCCCCGTTGTAGAAACAGACCTTGTTATATCAGGGCCCCGTTGTAGAAACAGACCTTGTTATATCAGGGCCCCGTTGCAGAAACAGACCTTGTTATATCAGGGCCCCGTTGCAGAAACAGACCTTGTTATATCAGGGCCCCGTTGTAGAAACAGACCTTGTTATATCAGGGCCCCGTTGCAGAAACAGACCTTGTTATATCAGGGCCCCGTTGCAGAAACAGACCTTGTTATATCAGGGCCCCGTTGTAGAAACAGACCTTGTTATATCAGGGCCTCGTTGCAGAAACAGACCTTGTTATATCAGGGCCCCGTTGTAGAAACAGACCTTGTTATATCAGGGCCCCGTTGCAGAAACAGACCTTGTTATATCAGGGCCCCGTTGCAGAAACAGACCTTGTTATATCAGGGCCCCGTTGTAGAAACAGACCTTGTTATATCAGGGCCCCGTTGTAGAAACAGACCTTGTTATATCAGGGCCCCGTTGCAGAAACAGACCTTGTTATATCAGGGCCCCGTTGCAGAAACAGACCTTGTTATATCAGGGCCCCGTTGTAGAAACAGACCTTGTTATATCAGGGCCCCGTTGCAGAAACAGACCTTGTTATATCAGGGCCCCGTTGCAGAAACAGACCTTGTTATATCAGGGCCCCGTTGCAGAAACAGACCTTGTTATATCAGGGCCCCGTTGCAGAAACAGACCTTGTTATATCAGGGCCCCGTTGCAGAAACAGACCTTGTTATATCAGGGCCCCGTTGCAGAAACAGACCTTGTTATATCAGGGCCCCCGTTGCAGAAACAGACCTTGTTATATCAGGGCCCCGTTGCAGAAACAGACCTTGTTTTATCAGGGCCCCGTTGCAGAAACAGATCTTGTTATATCAGGGCCCCGTTGCAGAAACAGACCTTGTTATATCAGGGCCCCGTTGCAGAAACAGACCTTGTTATATCAGGGCCCCGTTGTAGAAACAGACCTTGTTATATCAGGGCCCTGTTGCAGAAACAGACCTTGTTATATCAGGGCCCCGTTGCAGAAACAGACCTTGTTATATCAGGGCCCTGTTGTAGAAACAGACCTTGTTATATCAGGGCCCTGTTGCAGAAACAGACCTTGTTATATCAGGGCCCCGTTGTAGAAACAGACCTTGTTATATCAGGGCCCTGTTGCAGAAACAGACCTTGTTATATCAGGGCCCTGTTGCAGAAACAGACCTTGTTATATCAGGGCCCTGTTGCAGAAACAGACCTTGTTATATCAGGGCCCTGTTGCAGAAACAGACCTTGTTATATCAGGGCCCTGTTGCAGAAACAGACCTTGTTATATCAGGGCCCTGTTGCAGAAACAGACCTTGTTATATCAGGGCCCCGTTGTAGAAACAGACCTTGTTATATCAGGGCCCTGTTGCAGAAACAGACCTTGTTATATCAGGGCCCCGTTGTAGAAACAGACCTTGTTATATCAGGGCCCCGTTGCAGAAACAGACCTTGTTATATCAGGGCCCCGTTGCAGAAACAGACCTTGTTATATCAGGGCCCTGTTGCAGAAACAGACCTTGTTATATCAGGGCCCCGTTGTAGAAACAGACCTTGTTATATCAGGGCCCTGTTGCAGAAACAGACCTTGTTATATCAGGGCCCCGTTGTAGAAACAGACCTTGTTATATCAGGGCCCCGTTGTAGAAACAGACCTTGTTATATCAGGGCCCCGTTGTAGAAACAGACCTTGTTATATCAGGGCCCCGTTGCAGAAACAGACCTTGTTATATCAGGGCCCCGTTGTAGAAACAGACCTTGTTATATCAGGGCCCCGTTGCAGAAACAGACCTTGTTATATCAGGGCCCCGTTGCAGAAACAGACCTTGTTATATCAGGGCCCCGTTGCAGATACAGACCTTCTTATATCAGGGCCCCGTTGCAGAAACAGACCTTGTTATATCAGGGCCCCGTTGTAGAAACAGACCTTGTTATATCAGGGCCCCGTTGTAGAAACAGACCTTGTTATATCAGGGCCCCGTTGTAGAAACAGACCTTGTTATATCAAGGCCCCGTTGCAGAAACAGACCTTGTTATATCAGGGCCCCGTTGTAGAAACAGACCTTGTTATATCAGGGCCCCGTTGTAGAAACAGACCTTGTTATATCAGGGCCCCGTTGCAGAAACAGACCTTGTTATATCAGGGCCCCGTTGCAGAAACAGACCTTGTTATATCAGGGCCCCGTTGTAGAAACAGACCTTGTTATATCAGGGCCCCGTTGCAGAAACAGACCTTGTTATATCAGGGCCCCGTTGCAGAAACAGACCTTGTTATATCAGGGCCCCGTTGTAGAAACAGACCTTGTTATATCAGGGCCTCGTTGCAGAAACAGACCTTGTTATATCAGGGCCCCGTTGTAGAAACAGACCTTGTTATATCAGGGCCCCGTTGCAGAAACAGACCTTGTTATATCAGGGCCCCGTTGCAGAAACAGACCTTGTTATATCAGGGCCCCGTTGTAGAAACAGACCTTGTTATATCAGGGCCCCGTTGTAGAAACAGACCTTGTTATATCAGGGCCCCGTTGCAGAAACAGACCTTGTTATATCAGGGCCCCGTTGCAGAAACAGACCTTGTTATATCAGGGCCCCGTTGTAGAAACAGACCTTGTTATATCAGGGCCCCGTTGCAGAAACAGACCTTGTTATATCAGGGCCCCGTTGCAGAAACAGACCTTGTTATATCAGGGCCCCGTTGCAGAAACAGACCTTGTTATATCAGGGCCCCGTTGCAGAAACAGACCTTGTTATATCAGGGCCCCGTTGCAGAAACAGACCTTGTTATATCAGGGCCCCGTTGCAGAAACAGACCTTGTTATATCAGGGCCCCCGTTGCAGAAACAGACCTTGTTATATCAGGGCCCCGTTGCAGAAACAGACCTTGTTTTATCAGGGCCCCGTTGCAGAAACAGACCTTGTTATATCAGGGCCCCGTTGCAGAAACAGACCTTGTTATATCAGGGCCCCGTTGCAGAAACAGACCTTGTTATATCAGGGCCCCGTTGTAGAAACAGACCTTGTTATATCAGGGCCCTGTTGCAGAAACAGACCTTGTTATATCAGGGCCCTGTTGCAGAAACAGACCTTGTTATATCAGGGCCCTGTTGCAGAAACAGACCTTGTTATATCATGGCCCTGTTGTAGAAACAGACCTTGTTATATCAGGGCCCTGTTGCAGAAACAGACCTTGTTATATCAGGGCCCCGTTGTAGAAACAGACCTTGTTATATCAGGGCCCCATTGCAGAAACAGACCTTGTTATATCAGGGCCCCGTTGTAGAAACAGACCTTGTTATATCAGGGCCCTGTTGCAGAAACAGACCTTGTTATATCAGGGCCCCATTGTAGAAACAGACCTTGTTATATCAGGGCCCTGTTGCAGAAACAGACCTTGTTATATCAGGGCCCTGTTGCAGAAACAGACCTTGTTATATCAGGGCCCTGTTGCAGAAACAGACCTTGTTATATCAGGGCCCCGTTGTAGAAACAGACCTTGTTATATCAGGGCCCTGTTGCAGAAACAGACCTTGTTATATCAGGGCCCCGTTGTAGAAACAGACCTTGTTATATCAGGGCCCCGTTGCAGAAACAGACCTTGTTATATCAGGGCCCCGTTGCAGAAACAGACCTTGTTATATCAGGACCCCGTTGCAGAAACAGACCTTGTTATATCAGGGCCCCGTTGTAGAAACAGACCTTGTTATATCAGGGCCCTGTTGCAGAAACAGACCTTGTTATATCAGGGCCCCGTTGTAGAAACAGACCTTGTTATATCAGGGCCCCGTTGTAGAAACAGACCTTGTTATATCAGGGCCCCGTTGTAGAAACAGACCTTGTTATATCAGGGCCCCGTTGCAGAAACAGACCTTGTTATATCAGGGCCCCGTTGTAGAAACAGACCTTGTTATATCAGGGCCCCGTTGCAGAAACAGACCTTGTTATATCAGGGCCCCGTTGCAGAAACAGACCTTGTTATATCAGGGCCCCGTTGCAGAAACAGACCTTGTTATATCAGGGCCCCGTTGCAGAAACAGACCTTGTTATATCAGGGCCCCGTTGTAGAAACAGACCTTGTTATATCAGGGCCCCGTTGTAGAAACAGACCTTGTTATATCAGGGCCCCGTTGTAGAAACAGACCTTGTTATATCAAGGCCCCGTTGCAGAAACAGACCTTGTTATATCAGGGCCCCGTTGTAGAAACAGACCTTGTTATATCAGGGCCCCGTTGCAGAAACAGACCTTGTTATATCAGGGCCCCGTTGCAGAAACAGACCTTGTTATATCAGGGCCCTGTTGTAGAAACAGACCTTGTTATATCAGGGCCCCGTTGCAGAAACAGACCTTGTTATATCAGGGCCCCGTTGCAGAAACAGACCTTGTTATATCAGGGCCCCGTTGTAGAAACAGACCTTGTTATATCAGGGCCCCGTTGCAGAAACAGACCTTGTTATATCAGGGCCCCGTTGTAGAAACAGACCTTGTTATATCAGGGCCCCGTTGCAGAAACAGACCTTGTTATATCAGGGCCCCGTTGCAGAAACAGACCTTGTTATATCAGGGCCCCGTTGCAGAAACAGACCTTGTTATATCAGGGCCCCGTTGCAGAAACAGACCTTGTTATATCAGGGCCCCGTTGCAGAAACAGACCTTGTTATATCAGGGCCCCGTTGCAGAAACAGACCTTGTTATATCAGGGCCCCGTTGCAGAAACAGACCTTGTTATATCAGGGCCCTGTTGTAGAAACAGACACAATCCATTGTAACAATTGATTGGTTGAAACATGCAAACTTTCTGATTTACAATCAGATTTGCGCATTCAGAACACATGATCTGACTTACAAATTGACTATCTCTTTCTACAATGGGGCCCAGATAGTATTGGGACTTAAAAACAGTACAATACATTGAACCTTGACCTGTCAAAGTACCTTGTTATTATAAGGACCTCTTTATAACAGCTTGTTATAAAGAGGTTCCATTGTACTGGTATACAGTGATACAACCCCCTCCAATCGTATGCCTGATGAACAACATGAAACAAACGAGAACAAAATCTTTGGGTCACAATATTATGATTTAATATTAATACATACATCAATCAAGCACACAGCAATGAAAATAAAACAATGTCAATTGTATTGACTAGTTAAGGGAATATAAAAGATGCTTTGTCACTTATGAAACATGTTCAGATTGGTGAAATACATTGTATAATAAAGAGAATAATTAATGATAATAGCAGTATTTTGCATCTAGTGAATAGAACACATGAAACTGCATAGAGAGGATACTACAGCTTGGTTAGCATCTCTTTGGAAATGATCTCCTTGAAAACGATAATACAGTAAACCTGTAAATAACGACCACCTAGCTTGGGCCCATTGAATTCACCTTGTTACATATCTTGTATCTGGGCAGCATACATTTCTCTATTTTTAGAGCCCTATTTTGTTACTCTACCTGTAACCTGTTTTAGTTATTTTGTAATGATTTCTATTATGGCGCAGATCGCTATAATTCAGAAAAATCCTTAAATTGGCAACACATTGCGATATGTCAAAAACAGATTTTGGAGTTTAAATTGGCAACTTTGCGACAAAGTCACTTCATATTTGTCTTAAATTGTATTTACTAAATATTTTCCTCCTATTTTTACGTCATTAAAAGGTATAATAAAATTAGGAGTTGCCAATAGACCGCTTCTGTAATGTATGCAAATAATATGCGTATGACGTCAGACTCCCCGTTGGCAAGCTTAATAGTAACTAGGTCCGGCAAGCTAAGTTTGCCAGAGCTTGCCGGACCTAGTTACTATTGTTAAGCTTGCCAACGGGGAGTCTGACGTTATACGCATATTATTTGCATACATTACAGAAGCGGTCTATTTGTAGGGGAAAATAACGATCCATTTTGCCTTCAAATAGCTCTTGTCCTTGATGGGGTAAAAATCATAAAACACATGAAACCTGTGATATCAGCTCACTGTGGTTCATTGCAGAAAGAGAAACAATCTTTTGTAAGTTACAAGTAATTGTAAGTCAGATCATGTGTTCTAAATGTGCAAATCTTATTGGTTGAAACACGCTAATTTTCTGACTTACAAACGATTGTTTCTCTTTCTGCAAAGGGGGTCCTGATCAGAAAATAGAGGTTCCACTGTAGAGTAAACCTGTTAACGACCAGCAAGAAAAAACAAGAAAAGTGGTCGCAGGGAATGCTTAGCATTTATTTTCTCTGCAGGGGATCACTTTCGATGGCCACTATAGGCAGGTTGGCTGCTATAGTCAGGTGGCCACTAAGACAGCTCAGACTATGAATTCACATTGGAACTGAATAAATACTACAAACATACTCATGTCACATGAGTTTGCTTTTTCAATGAATAGTTATCAGAGTTCTTCACCATATCATTATCACAGGGAAATAAATGATCCTGTACAAGAGATCATGAAAATGATGTGACCTTTGCATGGCATGAGCTGAGAAAGAGGAGGGTGTTATATCACTTGTTGTACAGTGGGTCCTCTTTATAAGAACCACCTTTGTTCCACCGACTTTGCCTCGTTATATCCTTCTGTCATATTGTTATGATAACACTGATACTCAGTTGTCTGACCTAGCGTTCAGTCCTTCTGTCATGCCGTTATGATAACACAGACACTCAGTTGTCTGACCTAGCGTTCAGTCCTTCTGTCATGCCGTTATGATAACACAGACACTCAGTTGTCTGACCTAGCGTTCAGTCCTTCTGTCATGCCGTTATGATAACACAGGCACTCAGTTGTCTGACCTAGCGTTCAGTCCTTCAGTTATGCCGTTATGATAACACAGACACTCAGTTGTCTGACCTAGAGTTCAGTCCTTTTGTCATGCCATTATGATAACACAGGCACTCAGTTGTCTGACCTAGCGTTCAGTCCTTCTGCCATGCCGTTTCATGTCCTCTCTGTCATATCTGTCCTGCCTCTCATGCCTGTGTTCTTTCTCTCTTGCAGAGGTTGTGTGTGATCTTTCTCTACCGCCATGTGATTTGTCCACCTTATCATGTGATTCATGTCTCCTGTCATGTGATCTGTCTCTAGGTTCATGTGATCTATCCCTCCCATCATGTGATTTATTCCTTTGGTCATGTGATCTATCCCTCCCGTCATGTGATTTATTGCTTTGGTCATGTGATCTATCCTTCCCATCATGTGATTTATTTCTTTGGTCATGTGACCTGTCTCTCCTCTCATGTGATTTATCCCTCCCGTCAGGTGATCTTTCTCTATGTTCATGTGATCTATCTCTTCTGTCAGGTGATCTATCTCTTCTGTCAGGTGATTTATCCCTCACAGCTTTCTTTCTGTTGCCATGGCGATCTCTGTCGCTAGGTGAGGATGGTCCATTTCTTGCTTTGATGCGATCATGACTAGAGCTAGAGGTGGAATCATCGCTGTCCGAGTCCGAGTCGGATGAAACTTGTTTCCTTTTCCTCTTGTTCTTTCTCTTCTTGTGTTTCTTCCTTCGTTCTTCAGATGAACTCTGATCCTCACTGTCTGATGATTCTTCTCTCCTTTGCTTTCTCTTCTTCTTGTTTCTGTTCTTCTTCCTTCTCTGCTCTCTCTCCGATTCATCCGTCTCGCTCTCTGATGTTGTTGTTGTTTCTTTTGCTTTCCTTTTCTTGTGTTTCTTCCTCTTCTTCTTCACTTCATGAGCATCACTGTCATTATCACTAGAGGGCGCTCTTTTCTTTTTCTAAACAAAAGGAGACAGAAAAATAAACGTAAAAATAATGAAATCTGGGATATATCTTCAAATACTCCCCACTTCACTTTATAAGCCTCACTATCCTCAGCTCTAGAGGGTGTTCTTTTCTCTTTCTAAATACAAGGAAAATCCCAGATAGCATAATTATGAAACAATGTTATTTTCTATGTTCTTCTTGTTAAAGTCCATGTTTGTGTGACATGCAGCTCTGACCTAGACTGTCCTTTGAATCTATTTCACCATGTTTTTCATGTTGGCTGATTATTTCCTCATTTACCCGTTTCTTTTTCTTGTCCTTACGACCCTTCTCTTTGACTGGGGTACCATCTGCTTGTTTCTGTGGCAAGACAGCTTCATCTAGATCTGGAAGAAGGTCGTAAGTCCGTTCCCCTGGACGGTAGAAACAGTCTTGGCTGAGGTGACCTACAGAAGCACATAAATGAAGAGTAGTTATAACAGCATTTATACCAGTGTTGGTTCCAAGACCAGAGGGTCCGAGATCAAGATCAGACAGTCCGGCCGAGATCAAGATCCGCACCTCAAGATCGAGATCAAGATCAGAAATGTCCGAGATCAAGAACAAGATAGAGATTACTGATGCCGATCTCGAGACTGGTCTCGAGATCAAGATCGATCTCGAGATACCCAACACTGATGCATACCTTACCTCAATCATTTAATCAGAACATCAGTAAGCTAATAATACAGGATTTCAAGTTCCCAATTATTTTAGGAGGGTTTCTCACTAATACTAAAATGGATGTCAGCATTGAATTATAGTTATATTTGTCTCAGTGAATTGATGCTAAATTAAAACATAACCAATGTTTTGGCCCAAGGGGGGGGGGGGGGGGGGGGTCTTTCCTAACATTACTGTCTTTGTACCAGCATCCCAAAAGAAGCATTGAAAGGGTACCATTGTCAGCTTTAGGGCGTAATCAACGTTTGCCTTGAAAAAGGGGTGGTTTCAGCAGTCCCTCCAAAAGTAAAATATCACCAATGGGTACTTCTTCAGGGGCACATGTATTCAAAATTTGTATTTAAAGGTATGGTGACAAGAAAACTGCCTCAAAATTGGGTTTTACTGTATCTAAGGTAGATTTTCATGAAGATTACTAATACAAACATATTTTCCTCGTGGGAAAACCCGGTAAAATAAAAAAATCAACTTGTAAATTCACTTCCGGAACCCCGGTAAAAAAACTGAGTCCCAGGCGAACACAAAATGACGTCATCTTTGTGACGTCACCTGCAGGCAATCGCAGTTTAGCTCGGTCATAGACGTACACGCTGAGTGCAATACTCACGTTGACACAGAGATATTATTTCCATTTGTTTCAATATTTACAAACATTTGTTCAGGTTTATATCATGGACGATATACACTCAGATGTGTAGCTGCATCCTGCTACAATTAATTTCTTAGCAATTCTTAAGCATTTTCAGTAAAACCTCAATTTACAAGCAAAAACGAGTTTGTTTTACAAGCAAGTCATAGGCTCTGCATGTAAACAATGCACATTCCTCCGCGTTGCGGTCTGCATGTGATGTCATGAATCGGGTGACACGTGCGCACATTTCCGCTCTGCTATAAATGACTGTTTTTTAGGAGCATGGAACGCCGATGCGTAATAAAGCAAAAAAGTTGCATGAAATTTACCTTTTTTTCCCAACTTAAGGATTTCTTTGAAAAAAAGAGTGTGGTATATCAATAAAGGCACATATTTAAAGCTATAAACCTGAATCAAAGCCGGGATTACACCCCTCCTTTAAGGGAAGTTTTTCAAAGCATTGACACCATTTAGGGGTGTAAACTTTAAAAGGTGCGATACGCCATTTAGGGGTTGAGGGTGGGTAGCACTTGTGAACGAGAGTGAGCCCCCCACCCCCAGGGGTTTGGGGACAAAGTTATTCACCTTTTGTTCCACATTTCCTGCATGTTGTGTTGAGCACAGCTCCTAGTTCTATCCTGGGTTTGGGGACGTAGCTCCCTTTCTTGCGCCTCTGTTCCTCCTGTCTGAAAATACACAAAACAAAAACAATAGCAACAATATGGGTATGTCATCACTGACTGTATCTTAAATGACATTTGTTTTAAATAGTATCAGTTATATATATATTTTTGTTTTCCTTGAATGTAGTTAGTTTCCTCAAGTGTTATCTTAAGCATATTATGTTATATCATGTAGTTTTATATAGGGAATCACTTCCCTCTCAAGCCATTGGCTTATTTTGTGATTTCCTGACACATGTTTTCATGTATATACATGTATTGTAACTTTATGAGAAATAAATATATGAATGAATGAATAGTGTATAAAGATAACTATGAAAGGAGATTTCCTATTAATAGTATGATGCATGACACACTTTTTAAATCAAAGTGCGACCGTGTCCTGTGCTTAGCATAATACCAATCAACACCCGTCTTGTGTGAAACAATGTGAACTAATTTAAGTATATAACAAGATTACTATAACCCATTGCATATATGTGAACCCAATTATGAGTAATGCGCTATGGGAATTTCTGAATCTCTATTAGGGTACAGACAAATAAACTAATATTATACATAATGTTTGGGTCCGGATCTTACTTGGTTTGGACCATGTTTGGGTCTAGGACTTCTACTTGGTTTGGACCATGTTTGGGTCCAGTACTTACTTGGTTTGGACCATGTTTGGGTCTAGGACTTCTACTTGGTTTGGACTAGTGCTGTTGACGAGTCCCGGGTACCCGGGTCCCGCCGAAAAATGTCGAGTCCCGGGCGCAAAAATCGATACTCGATATCCCGAAAAAAAAGCAAAAAGTCCCCTTTTTGAACGCCCGAGTTATCTACCCACTCTCATTTTCTTTTCATTCCCTTTTCCCTCTTTGAACTCCCGAGTTATCTGCCCACTCTCATTTTCTTTTCATTCCTTTTTCCCTCTTTGAACTCCCGTGTTATCTGCCCACTCCCATTTTCTTTTCTGTCCTTTTTGTGTTCATGCACTCTGTAATAATATGATCAGCTCGGGAAAAAACAATATTGGAATTTGCTCTGAGTACTAGCAAGACGTGTGCAAAACAAGCTCAGACATGCTGAACTGAATACGAGAGACGGAGAGAGAGTGTTTTGGAAAGTTATATTCCCGCTTGAATGATACCCGTTTCTTCCGCAGTTTTTTGAAGTGGAAAACGGGGCCATAACAATGTTAAAATATTTACGATATCTGCTGAATAAGTTGATTTTCAAATCGGGATTTGTCAACAATTCTGTTTTATTCTAAATATTGTTGAATGTGCGTGATTGTATTTTGCGTTTATAAAAACGATGTTTTACTTGATTTGTGGTTTGAAAAGAGAGGAAAAAAAGGTTAATAATGAACAGTTTCAGCGCGATTTTGTTCTGCCGACAACTCAGAAATAGCGCAAATTATTATAATTAGCAAAGCATTGTTTTGCCCCCCCCCCCCCCCCCACCCCGCCCTGTACAGCATGTTCTACTTGGGATAGGTAGAATGATTTCAAATTAATGTTATTATCAGTTCAGTTTGTATTTAAAACTTAATTAAATGATAGGAAATATCAAGAATAATATTTGCTGTACTTGCAGAAATAAATTTAGAGAATATTGTCAGATTTGTAAAAGTTTAATTTGTATTGTTTTCAATTGTAATTACCCCCACCCCCGCCTTGTGAATGGAGTATCCCATTTCATCGTAAACAACGAGCTAACTCGCGTCGTCGATATCAGGCGGCGAGCGGTGTATAATTTTCAAAGGCCATGATTGTTTTGACAAGAATAAAACTCCACAATTTAAAAATATTTCATTTTTTGAGGTTTTCAAACAGTTATCTACAAAAAAAGTAAAGTCAAATGGCCGAAATGTAAGAGCACATTATCAAAATTAGCCGTAGTCGAATGATTGTTTGACTGTGAGTGCATGTGATTTGAGTTGTGTCGGCTGTGCATGCGATGTTGTGACTTGCGTGTTTACGAAGAATCTGATGTTTGTTAACTATGTTTGATCAATAAAACACCACAATTTTACAATATGGCAACTGACTAAGGTTTTCAGACAACATTGCACAGAATTTTGAGGTCAAATAACGGTAAATTTGTCCTCTTCTATCATTTTTGTTATGTCACAGAACCTTTCAATATGCGTGCTCATGTTTTGCGTTAATAAAATATTTTGCCCTTCGAGAAAAGGACGACGTGGTGGTATTCATAATAACTTGGGCCCCTTGATATATTGTCATATCGACTAAGTAATGGTGCAAAATTTACCTATATAAACATAATCATAAACACTACATGTTTTTTTTTTCTTCTTTCCTTTTAAGGAAGATGACAGACGCTCTGAGGCAGTAAAGAGTACCACAGCTTTTTGTTGCCAGGCTCCTTCAAAACATCGGAAAACTTCAGCTTCAACAGACATTCGGGCTTGAAGAAACAATGTTTCACCCTTGTTTCCGTCCGTCTTGTTCAACTAAATACTTTTTGTTGTCCTCTTCTTTTAATAATTATAATTTGTTGACTGTCCAGTTACTTATGTTGATAATGACGATGATGATGAAGATGATATGATTTAATTTTATGTGTGACTAGCGATGGTTTTGATTGTTTGTAAATATTAAGTTCAATCAGAATATTTTCATCAGTTTATTTTAGTACATCTGATATGAATGATGGTGATTGAAAATAATAAACTTAGTGATGATTAGTATAAATATGTGATGCTGATCGATGACAATAAATCAAATAATAAAAACGTATTACAAATAGACAATGACTTGGTAATGAATGAGTAAATGTACTGATTATGTTGATGATTGTATTTTATTAAATCTACCGATCAATTGTTAATAATTATGAGGGGAAGTATAGCGATTTCAACTCGCATAAGAAATTTTATCGGTATTTTTCATCAGTATTTTCATCAGCAAGTGCACCATGAAATGAAAGGGTATCATAAAAAGCAATACTATTGGTAATTGATGTAAACCTGGACATCGGGAATGTCACTTTTCATCAAGGCTGCATGACGCTCAGTTTATCCGAGGTAAGCATGACAGGTAGGTAATCTAATCTGCTAGTATAAATCTATGTAATCAAATGATCATCATAATAATACTGTACACCCTGAACAAAAGTAAGTGTATAATGCATTGGTGTAGACCGAACTAGATGGTCATGAGAGTGTGGACTGCTCTTCCGAGAAAGCCTCATGGCCGATAGGCGATATTTGGTAAACATCGCCCAACATGTTCTGGGTCGCTTGTTGAGTGATGGTTGTGTGCATGTTGTTTTTACTTATTTTATAAACATTCTCTTTAGGTTGAAAAATAAAAGAGTTTGGGAATTTATTTCTTGTATCGGGAGTGGTTGAGTGATAAAATAAATGTAAATGGTTATCAAATTAATGTTGCAGCAATATTTGTTGAGTATTCAAGCTCAACTCTGATTACTTATAATAACGTTTCTCACGTAAACTTGTGCAGTTTTAATCGCGAAAGCATTGTTGAATTCAACATTTCAAAATGACACTACTTACGTTTTTACTAGAGTAAGTGAGGGAGTGATCGCAGTGTCATGTCAGGTGGTTGGCTTCTCTGGCCGCCTCTCTCCATCTCTTGACGTATTTGTGAACACATCGATTTCATTGGCTCAATGATAATAATTATAATCTTCACCATCATAAGTTTATTATCACTATCATCTTCATCGTCGTCATAATCATCACCATCATCTTATATTCACCATCGGCATTTATATTGTCTTCCGATCATTTATATCATCCATGGTATATAGTTCTCCAATTCAACTTCGTACAAATTATCAGCGCGACAATATTCAAGCATTATATAGCCGGGTTATAATTAATTTGATTATAATATTAAATATAGTGTTATCAAGCCAATCGAAGCGTAGTAACATGTATGATGGCATTAGGAAGCACCGATTGTGTACAAAGTATAGCGTGGTGTATTTATTCAGGGGTGTGAGACCTCCGATTTTACGCGGAATTCCGCTTATTTTTTATTTCTAATTACCAATTATTTTGAGTATTAGCACTCAATGGTTTAGCATAATTTTGATGACATATCGAGTGCTACAGTGTACAACGTACCAATTTCGTATGTATGCGGAAATAGAGACGTGGTCAATGTGTGTTAGTGATGAAGATACGATCGGCCACCGAGATAATTTGTCTTATTTTCGTCAGAAATTTCGTAATCAAGGTAAATTTGGACAGCATGTTACCATAATTCCGTTAAAATCATGTTAGAAATGCTAATACTATAATTCATTTACGAATTTGCTGTATTCTAGAAGATGATTTATTGTCATAAATGCGCTGCATTTTTGTCACTTGAATGAACATGTTTTCCCAGCGGCGTGACATGCCTATAGCGAAATCAACAAATGGATAAATTTCGGGTACCCGGGACTCGCCCGAAAAATTATCGCGAGTCCCGGGTAGTAAATATACCCGAAATCGACAGCACTAGTTTGGACCATGTTTGGGTCCAGGACTTACTTGGTTTGGACCATGTTTGGGTCCAGGACTTACTTGGTTTGGACCATGTTTGGGTCCAGGACTTACTTGGTTTGGAACATGTTTGGGTCCAGGACTTACTTGTTTTGGACCATGTTTGGGTCCAGGACTTACTTGGCTTGGACCATGTTTGGGTCCAGGACTTACTTGGTTTGGACCATATTTGGGTCTAGGACTTACTTGGTTTGGACCATGTTTGGGTCCAGGTCCCTTCCGTTGTCTTGATTCACCACCTTCATGGATAAAGAAATCTTCTTCTCATCATCTTCCTACAACAAAGGGAGATCAAAAATGAATACAAGAAAATAGCAGTTTTAGGAATTCGTCTGCTACTGCTGGTACTAATGCTAATTGCAATTATCAATCATCATCATTGTCCTCAAAATTCTGCAAGCTTGCCAAACAAAGCAACTAGAAGAAAAGGGTGCTTTTATCCTTGACCCCATCAAGGTGAAAAACAATTGATATAGAAGTGAGCTGATAAGATAAACAGCTTGTCACTATTCTGCTTGCCCTGCATAGCAGCAAGGATAACTTGCCCTGTATAGCACTTAAGGATAGAAAGGACTTTTTATCCTTGACTCATCTCCGAGATGATAACATAATTGAATTATATGTGAGCTGATAACATACTCGGACTACGAGAACAGTTTGAAAAGAAATCTTCTTGCCCAGCATAGCAACAAGAAAAAAGGGACTTTTTATCCTTGATTGTTGACTCATTCTGAGGTGATAAAGTAATTGAAATAGAAGCGACTGAGCTAATAAGATAAACAGCATTTCTCTATTCTACTTGTCCTGCATAGCAACAAGGATAGAAAGGACCTTTAATCCTTGATTGTTATGTTGACTCATCCCAAGGTGATAAAGTAATTGAAATAGAAGTGAGGTTATAAGATCAGCTTTCCTCTACTTCTTGCCGTGCATAGCAGCAAGGATAGAAAGGACCTATATAATCCTTGATAGTTGACTCACCCCGAGTGAGATGACCTTTGCCCAGACATCGTCTCCCTTGGTCAGGACGTCAGACACCTCCCCCACCCGGTCTGTCCGGGATATCTGGCTCTTGTGCACCAAACCTAAAGAGAAGCAATAAATTAATTATTATTTCATTATTATAGGTCTATACATAGTATGTCAATATCTGACTGATATTAAGCATTTAACAATGATAACAAATTACAGGACGTCAGACACCTCCCCCACCCGGTCCGTCCGGGATATCTGGCTCTTGTGCACCAAACCTGAACAAAGAAAAGCAATAAATTAACTATTATTTCATTATTAGGGGCCATCTACAAAGTATGTACGCACAGGGGTGGGGAAGGGGGGGGGGGGGGGGTTCACGCTGATGCGGAAGCTCCATTCAACCACATGCAAAACAAGTGCCTACAGGGGGGAGGGGGGGGGGGGGGGGTCAATTTCGGACCAAAATGTGCGTACATACTTTGTAGATGGCCCCTTGTGTCGAGTATATCTGACTGATATCAAGCACTTAACAATTTGATATCAAATGAAGGAAGCCTGACTCTTCCCCTTCTCGGTTCTTCCTTGATATCTTATGTTTCCTATTGTTTTTTTTTCTTGAAATTATTGGGGGGGGGGGGTTAGGGGGCACATGCCCTGTGCCACCCATGCGGCCCCATTGGTACGCCACTGCTGATACCTCTCCCACTCTGTCCATCCTCCATATCTGGCTCGTATGCACTAAATCTGCACTGATAAAAGCTATTTCATAGTTCTATAATAATATCAATGCTATCTGACTGATATCAGGCACTCTACAAAGAAATTTAATTATAGGATGTCTGAAAATGTTACCAAAATCTAATTTTCTTTATAAGGCCAAACAAAAAAAGTTGTTTGATTGGCATAACGGCGTCGGTAGGGATTTTTTTTCTTTTTTTTTCTTTCTTTTTTTTCTTTTTTCGCACAAATACACAAAAACACACACAAAACACATTTTTTATTTATTTTGTATTTCTTGTTTTTATAAATAAAATTCAGAAAAAACATCTAGGGTCGGCGTGCATTAGCGCCGGTATTTTTAGGGGCGGGCGGGTTACGCCAATCCAACCATTTATTTTTCATGGCCTAACAATGGAATATTATGAGGTTAACCCATTGCCTACGGGAACCTGGTGGGACCTGTATAGATGGGGATATATTACACAATCTTAGAGGGTTAACCTGTTCCCTACTAGATGTTGCAATCCCCATAGAGTTAATACAGGGCCCACCAGGTTCCCATAGAGTTAATACAGGGCCCACCAGGTTCCCATAGAGTTAATACAGGGCCCACCAGGTTCCCCTATAGAGTTAATACAGGGCCCACCAGGTTCCCCTACAGAGTTAATACAGGGCCCACCAGGTTCCCATCTATACAGGGCCCACCAGGTTCCCATAGGGCACTGGTTTTTTTAAAGATGCCAAATGTGTCAACCAACATGGTCAAAATTGAAATTAAGTGAACTAACTTCAAACACGTTTTTTTAACATGGACACAACTTATATTTTCGTGAAATATAAATATCTGGGCTTAATCTATCCCCAATTCTGCGAAATATCTATGGACATTTAGGATTTCCTATATTTAAAACAAAAATATGATATATTTTCACATTGCCATACTAAAATCCTACTATTCCAAATGGCATTACAAATAATACAAATAATTAAAGTGGGCTTCTGACATCATGTGTGCCATTTTCGGGGCTTCTGTTTCTTAAATTTTAGTTTTTAGGTCATTTTAAAGTGAAAAATAGCCTTAAAATTTGAATTTTGCAATTTGAAGTTTTTGTAATGCAAATTTTTTTTACTGTTGTTGGTTCAAACTTATTGTATGGAAACAATACATGATAGGACATATTTACAGGATATAAAATTGGAGCAAGACACTTGCAAACAAAATTCAAATTTGATTCTTGTATGTGTTTCGGACGTTACACATTGTTAACAATTACCCTTTTTTTACACTTCTATGACCAGTTGTGGTTTAAATCTTTGCTATTTTGGAATATTTAAATACAGAAAATATATGTTTAGATGTAAATCTATCCAAATTCTTCTTTGAAATGGTCAAATTAACTTCATAGCACAGAAAGGGGTCTTCTATCAACCATATATACATTATAGTACAGTACAGTACATGTAAACTTGATTTATATATAATGATATGTTCAGATCTCCAAAGTAGAGACAATTGTAAGGGTTTTAGTGAAATTATGAAGTACTGTGTACCTAGTACTACAATAACTACAATTTGAGAATTGTGATCTGTAATTTATTGTAGTAAAGTTGCATTATGTTATGACATACCCTATTTTGTTTCGGACGTTACATGGTGTTAACATCACTTCAAAACATATCTTAACTCGCTTTGTTTGCACGATTTTGCAAGCAAAACCCATAAATATGTGCATTAATTGAACTCCCAACGAAAGGGATAGTGAATGAAGTCCATATTGATAGACAAATTCCAAGATTTTGTACAAATATTACATGCAATTAGAAACTGTTATTAATATACAGTCAAAGGATGATCGATGTGACTTTCCAGAGTTTCCTTCATCATTTTACAAAAGATAAAAGTATATGTAAATTGTACAATGACATACATTGTATATGATTTGAATTTTCCATTTTCTTATTTTGATAAAACATGAAGCTCAAACTAATTTTATCAAACTATTATCAAACTATTATTGAAAATTAGAATAACTGTCATAAATGCATTACTGATCAATATGATATTAGCAAAACCTCAAATTCAAGTTATAATGGCACATGTACAGTACACTTGTAAGGTTATGGTCAAGAAAATATATTTGTTCCAGCAGATATGGTTACATTTTTCAAACATAGCTGACTTGCGCAAAAATGTAATATGATCATAAACCAGTAATGTTCTGGAAATTGCCTTAAGAATAAGATAAGGAATTATCTTGGTGTACATGTACTGTACCTATAGTTTACATGGCATATGCCATATAGTATTTCAAAACTAACTTTTGTTTTAACATGTGGATTTTTTTTAAACAAATGATTAACATTTTAATTAGTGTCAGTAAAACATGTGGATCAACGCAGATTATTTTCTTCTTATCAAGTTTAAGTATATGAAAAAACAGGTTTTGCAACTTTGAGTAAATTTAGCATAGTTATACTGTACTTTTGTATACCACTAAAAGGCTCTGTTAATGAAAATGTCTATATTTCCATTAAATGAATAATGAAACAGAGACTTAACATTTGTTTCTTATAGAACATTATTAAAGGCAATCAACCTAATAATGCATTTGATGTGATACAAAAAAACAAAATCAGTATACATGTAGTTCTGTGTGTACTTTACAACATGAACAATTATGGGGCAAAAATAGCAATTCCTCACATTTTATAAATAAAAGTTCCTTCCCAGAGACAAGTAATTGATAATTTATTTTTCAAAACACTTTTGCTTGGAGCAGGAAGCATATAGATCATGAAAAATGTAGATAATACTTTTTTAAATGTTCCAAATTGAATTTTTTGTGCAATCAAAATGTGTGTTAACACCATTTTGTAACGTCCGAAACGAGCTCACAATACCATACAAAATATTCTGTAAATGGTAAACAAAATACAGGAGTTGTTGCAGCAGGTACTGTTTCAGTTCCACAAAAGAAAGGTTATTGTTCCAAGTAGATTAGTCATATCATTCACTATATCAAGTGTCTTGTAAATCTTTAGTGGTTACAAATTAGCCGAGAAAAATTGATGAAAAATTGGTGAAAATGTGGATTTGGGGCAGACTAAGCATCTAAATGTTATTAAAGCATCATGTATTTTGATGATTATGTTTCATTTACATGATCTAAATGAATAATAATAACCATATATTATCATTTTGAAAATAAATGCACTAAAATATCAATTTTGTGTTAACAATTACCCCATGTAACGTCCGAAACACATTTGTTTACATTGGTTGATCTCAAACATTTGTTTTGGCAATTAATTACCCAATTCATGTGTAAATTTGTTTCAAAATGAATACTATTTTATATTATGATGATTGATTCATATAATGTGCCCTTTCCTGTGACTTATGAGCTTATAAGTATCATTTTTGGTTTCGGACGTTACATTTGTTTCGGATGTTACAAATGTTAACGGAAAGTTAACTTTAAAGATATAATCATAATACAATAAGTTATTGCATTTTTTTTTTCTGTGATGGGAAGGTACATCAAGTCTCTTCAAAACTGAGATAAATAATTGTTTGTGTTATCCCCCTTTTACAAATTATTTCTAAAGAAATATTGTTTCGGACGTTACAAAATTGTTAACGGAAAATGAGAGCATGTGTGCATTTCATGTTTTTTTTTTTTTTAATCGCTGGCTTAAGAAATCAGTCATTTCCCTTTTAGGCAATATGATGAGGAAACTGTTAGTTCAATTTTCATACTGATATCATTTCAATAAATTATGATACTGGTAGGGGTAATGAGGGGTTAAATTGTTAACGGAGGATGTAACGTCCGAAACACCAATTTTGATGGCATTGTACTGTCAAAATATTACTTTACATATTAAGCGCCATTAATTTTCTGAAAGTTTAACTCACACTCGTTCATAATTATCAACAAATAAAAAAACAAAAAAATCTGTTAGTGTTTTTTTATACCTGAACATAATTGAACCCATTTTTGGTTGACAAATTTCCGTTAACAATTGGCCCTTTAGGGTTATCTGACCTATATAAAGGGAAGTCCAAATATTTTCGTTAAGGTATGGGAGATCAATCTAGGTGGATGCTATAAGAAAATACAAAAATAAGTTTTCAGTTCAGTATGTTTTTCAAAATACAGGCCCTCAAAGTGCCATTAAGCCTTTTGGCACCTTTAAAAAAACCAGAGCCATAGGCGATGGGTTAACCTGTTCCCTACTAGATGTTGCAATCCCCATAGAGTTAATACAGGGCCCACCAGGTTCACATAGAGTTATTACAGGGCCCACCAGGTTCCCATAGAGTTAATACAGGGCCCACCAGGTTCCCATAGAGTTAATACAGGGCCCACCAGGTTCCCATAGAGTTAATGCAGGGCCCACCAGGTTCCCATAGAGTTAATACAGGGCCCACCAGGTTCCCATAGGCGATGGGTTAACCTGTTCCCTACTAGATGTTGCAATCCCCATAGAGTTAATACAGGACCCACCAGGTTCCCATAGGCAGTGCTCCAAATTAGCATAGGCCCACTGGCCCGGGGCCACTAAATATTACCTCCGGGCCACCAAATTTCATCGATCCTAAATTCTACGGGTGCGATTCGTTATTCCGAAGGTTCGTTATTCCGAAGGTTCGTTATTCCGAAGGTTCGTTATTCCGAAGGTTCGTTATTTCGAAGGTTCGCTATTCCTAAAATGAAATCGGGTTCGTTATTCTGAAGGTTCATTATTCCGAAGGTTCTTTATTCCGAAGGTTCGTTATTCCGAAGGTTCGCTATTCCTAAAATGAAATCGGGTTCGTTATTCCGAAGGTTCGTTATTCCGAAAATGTATTAGGGTTCGTTAATCCGAAAATGAAATAGGGTGTGTGTGCGTGTGTGTGTGTTTGTGTGTGTGCACTGGCGTAGTGGTGGGGGTGTCATGGGCCTCCCCTCCCAAATCAATTTAAATCATGGCTTTTATCTAATTTTATTGGAAAAGAGAGTAAAAACTCAGATTGCACAGTTTCAATTTTAAAAATGCCAAAGCTCCCTAACCTTAGTTGCTATTTATGATGAAATACATACAATTCAGACAAATAAAATGCGATTTTGATGCCAAGCAGCAAAATCTAACTTTATGACATAACTAGAAATTGCGCGCTCGGCGGGTCGCGCAGCCGAGCACATGTATCCCCCGAACCAATTGCATTGCACTTTTGTGGCCCCAAATCCTCTTAAATAAACCAGATTCCTAAATCAATTACTTTTTTGCATTTCTAAAATGATTTCTACGGAAAAATGATATCAAACTGTTCAGATTTACCTCGATTACAAACGCACTGCATTTTAACAATTTTTGTTAGAACTGGATCGCCAGCGCGGTAGGCGATCCGGCGAGTTACCTTCTCACATACACAGAGCTGATTGTGTGATTGTATGAGTTATGTGTACATGTACGCTATACAATCTCAGAACCGATTCTTCTCGGAACCGAGACATGGGTATGGAATCAGAATCGACTCCAAGCTGGGGCAGAACCGCCCAAGCCTACTTCATACCAAATAAGAAAATAATCGGACAAGAACTCGGACCTGTAGAGCGGTCACAAGGTAATCTTAACTATTTCTTTATATCATGGTTACCATGGCAACCATGAATCCGCCCCACACCAAAATCAATAGGCTTCATCCTCTTTCCTTAATACACCTTCATACCAAATAAGAAAATGATCGGACAAGAACTCGGACCTGTAGAGCGTTCACATGGTAATCTTAACTATTTCTTTATATCATGGTTATCATGGTTACCATGGCAACCAGGACTCCGCCCCACACCAAAATCAATAGGCTTCATCCTCTTTCCTTAATACACCTTCATACCAAATTAGAAAATGATCAGACAAGAACTCGGATCTATAGAGCGTTCACAAGGTAATCTTAACTATTTCTTTATATCATGGTTACCATGGCAACCAGGACTCCGCCCCACACCAAAATCAAAAGGCTTCATCCTCTTTCCTTAATACACCTTCATACCAAATTAGAAAATGATCGGACAAGAACTCGGACCTGTAGAGCGTTCACAAGGTAATCTTAACTATTTCTTTATATCATGGTTACCATGGCAACCAGGACTCCGCCCCACACCAAAATCAATAGGCTTCATCCTCTTTCCTTAAGACACCTTCATACCAAATTAGAAAATGATCGGACAAGAACTCGGACCTGTAGAGCGTTCACAAGGTAATCTTAACTATTTCTTTATATCATGGTTACCATGGCAACCAGGACTCCGCCCCACACCAAAATCTAAAGGCTTCATCCTCTTTCCTTAAGACACCTTCATACCAAATTAGAAAATGATCAGACAAGAACTCGGACCTGTAGAGCGTTCACAAGGTAATATTAACTATTTATTTATATCATTTATATCATGGTTACCATGGCAACCAGGACCGCGCCCCACACCAAAATCAATAGGCTTCATCCTCTTTCCTTAATACACCTTCATACCAAATTAGAAAATGATCGGACAAGAACTCGGACCTGTAGAGCGTTCACAAGGTAATCTTAACTATTTCTTTATATCATGGTTACCATGGCAACCAGGGCTCCGCCCCACACCAAAATCAATAGGCTTCATCCTCTTTCCTTAATACACCTTCATACCAAATTAGAAAATGATCGGACAAGAACTCGGACCTGTAGAGCGTTCACAAGGTAATCTTAACTATTTCTTTATATCATGGTTACCATGGCAACCAGGACTCCGCCCCACACCAAAATCAATAGGCTTCATCCTCTTTCCTTAATACACCTTCATACCAAATTAGAAAATGATCGGACAAGAACTCGGACCTGTAGAGCGTTCACAAGGTAATCTTAACTATTTCTTTATATCATGGTTACCATGGCAACCATGAATCCGCCCCACACCAAAATCAATAGGCTTCATCCTCTTTCCTTAAGACACCTTCATACCAAATTAGAAAATGATCGGACAAGAACTCGGACCTGTAGAGCGTTCACAAGGTAATCTTAACTATTTCTTTATATCATGGTTACCATGGCAACCAGGACTCCGCCCCACACCAAAATCTAAAGGCTTCATCCTCTTTCCTTAAGACACCTTCATACCAAATTAGAAAATGATCAGACAAGAACTCGGACCTGTAGAGCGTTCACAAGGTAATATTAACTATTTATTTATATCATTTATATCATGGTTACCATGGCAACCAGGACCGCGCCCCACACCAAAATCAATAGGCTTCATCCTCTTTCCTTAATACACCTTCATACCAAATTAGAAAATGATCGGACAAGAACTCGGACCTGTAGAGCGTTCACAAGGTAATCTTAACTATTTCTTTATATCATGGTTACCATGGCAACCAGGGCTCCGCCCCACACCAAAATCAATAGGCTTCATCCTCTTTCCTTAATACACCTTCATACCAAATTAGAAAATGATCGGACAAGAACTCGGACCTGTAGAGCGTTCACAAGGTAATCTTAACTATTTCTTTATATCATGGTTACCATGGCAACCAGGACTCCGCCCCACACCAAAATCAATAGGCTTCATCCTCTTTCCTTAATACACCTTCATACCAAATTAGAAAATGATCGGACAAGAACTCGGACCTGTAGAGCGTTCACAAGGTAATCTTAACTATTTCTTTATATCATGGTTACCATGGCAACCAGGACTCCGCCCCACACCAAAATCAATAGGCTTCATCCTCTTTCCTTAATACACCTTCATACCAAATTAAAAAATGATCGGACAAGAACTCGGACCTGTAGAGCGTTCACAAGGTAATCTTAACTATTTCTTTATATCATGGTTACCATGGCAACCAGGACTCCGCCCCACACCAAAATCAATAGGCTTCATCCTCTTTCCTTAATACACCTTCATACCAAATTAGAAAATGATCGGACAAGAACTCGGACCTGTAGAGCGTTCACAAGAAAATCTCTGCGGCGGACGCGGCGGCGGCGGCGGCGGCGGCGCGACGAGGCCAAATCCATAGTATCCCCCGAAGTGGTTCGGGGGATACAATTATAATTATATCAAATTGAATTTGGTTTTATTTCATGTTTGTTTACATGAGAAAGATATAAATATATATCTCATTCTTATTGCACTGTTTTACAAAGAAAAATAAAATACAATTTGACTAGAATTGTAAAGCCACTCTTTGCCCCCCTCCCCTTCTCCCCCACCCCCATGCAGCCACGGCAATTAGAGTAAGATTGATCCCCTTTCCCATGTCCACACTGCTCAACATCAAATCAACTCAATTCTTTTCTACGTCGTATTTATTTAATTTTCGGATTAACGAACCCTATTTCATTTTAGGACTAACGAACCTTCGGAATAACGAACCCGATTTTATTTTCGGATCAACGAACCTTCGGATCAATGAACCTTCGGAATAACGAACCTTCGGAATAACGAACCTTCGGAACAACGAACCTTCGGAATAACGAACCTTCGGAATAACTGAACCTTCGGAATAACGAACCTTCGGAATAACGGACTGTAACCAATTCTACTGGCACGTTTGGGGCAACCAAATTGAACGGAATTTGTTATGTTTTGCTTTGTTTGGGGCCACCAGATTTAGGTTCCGGGCCACTCAAAGTTGAACAATCTTGTTTTTACTTGCCCGACTGGCAACAAGGCAAAAAGGTTAATTTCTAGCATTGCCATAGGCAACGGGTAAAGATGAACCTACCATGTTTCTTGAATCCATCCAACCTGATGAAAGCTCCATAAGACTGAATCGAGGCAACCTGCAAACAAGCAGAAAAAAACCAGTTGAAACCAGTTAAAACCAGAACTTTGGAGATTCAGATTTTAACTGTTATTAACTGGTCTGAAGTGGTACAAGTGGTACATATCGCCGTAGCTAGCTATGCGGTTTAGCCAGTATGTAGCCCAGCTCAGCGAAAAGCAGAGGCCATTAAAAAACGATAGATTTGTCAATATGTGACCTTACACCACAAAACGACCAATAAGTCGGGGAAAATGATTATGCTGATTTTTACATGACATTACAGTAGAATTCATTACCTTTAAAATGGTATATAATGCGTCATATTCAGACAAGGCAAACCCTCTGAAAATTAGCGCCAAAGATTTGGAAAATGGCTGAAGCAGTTTTAAAACAAGGGAGAAATTGGCTACTTTAAAGATTGGCCTCCATTCAAGCGCAGTATATCTAATAATTTGTATTCAAGAAATACAAAAATTCTGAATTTCATATTTTAAACCAAATTTGACTATTTCAGCTAATAACAGAGAAACTATCTCCGCGACATAACGGTCGTTTTGTGGTGTAAGGTCACTATGCAATTTGCATTTAGAGAATCCATTCTTTTTTTGTCATGATGCGGGCACGTCTCTGTAATTCGTAAAGAATGCCGCACACTCACTCACATACTGATACTAAATGCAGCTAGACTGATAAGTGCTAGTGCATATTGTATTGCCTTGGCATTGCCCTAGGTCTACACATTGGCAGTTCTGCACAACAAATTTCTCAGACAGCAGTGCAAAAAAAAAAGTACTTTTAGTTTTATCAGTTTATTTTCATAATTCCAACCATTATATTGCTTCACTCTCAACCATATTGGAAGATTAAAACCCAATCGACAATGATGGTGGATAAGAAGACAGCATGTATGCAAACACAATTCATTCAAAATCCATTCATCATTAACCATGTCCTTGCCGCCATTGATTGCGTCAATAAATGTCCCAATAATTATAGGCAGTGTATACAGCCACACTCGTGTGTCTTTAGCTTACGGCCACACTCGTGTGGCTGTATCCATAGAGCCGCGTATGGATACAACCACACTCGCGCATGCGCATAGCCAAAATTTCCGACTTGTATATTATCGAACATCGAGTACGAGATTACGCAAAAGAAGCGGCTGCATGTACCGAGCATCGAACCCGACGATACACGGCGTCTTTAGATTATCAGACTAGCACGCATATCCATTGCGCCATAGCGGATTGGCTTGATTTGCAGCGGAACAGTTTTTGTCTTTATTAGTTTCGGGGGATATATTTCCCTAACCTAAACCCTAACCCTAACCCTAATTTAGTGGCTATAGGTCAGTATATTTGGTGGCTATATGTCAGATTAGTGGCTATAGGTCAGATTTAGTGGCTATAACCCAGATTTAGTGGCTATATAAGTTAGATTTATTGGGCAGTAGCAGTACGATTCTCTAAGCCTACTAAAGTATAGTTTTGCCGCAAACACAATTCATTCAAAATCCATACATCATTAACCATGTCCTTGCCGGCATTGATTGCGTCAATAAATGTCCCAATCATTATAACTCAATTTAAATTAATGGCAATAATGACAATATAATGACTGTCAATCAATTTTTGTAAAGGAAACTGGAAAATCTTGCACAGAACTGACACAAATTAATATTTCATGATCCTTGCCACGTTACGGAATATTATGGCTGTATTTATCTAGGTATGTGACAAAAAAATTCAAATTTTAAATGTTGACACAATTTTAATACCATTGGTAAGAGCTTAAAATAAGCATTACAGTGATATAAATATCTTTGATATTGGTCAATTATTAACAAAGTTATGATTTTTTTAATATTTAATTATCAGGATTTTTTTGGTACCCGAAAAACAAAGAAGAACAAAGAAAAAGTTGTGACCTTTTCACAACGTTCTGAAATTAACTTGTAACTTTTTCAATATCCAACCGATTTTAATCAAACTTTCAGTAAAGAAAGCTGTACTGAAAAAGAACACATTGCAACTGTTTTTTTATTTTTACTGCCCATCAAGGACGAGAACTATTTTAACCCAAATGATCATTGTTTTCCTCTACAAATTGGCAACTCATAAATTTTGTTGGCCGATCAATGCAATAAAAATATGTGGAAAATATTTAGTAATGACCATTTAAGACAAATGATGACACACGCGGTAGCCCGGGGTACCGTTGTACCCCAGGGTACCGCGTTGTGTAGCGCCATCTTGCGTCCAACTGTACCGCAGCTATTGCGTTGTGCATGCAGTGCAGCGCGCGATTGTATGTACGCTATAGCCTATACCCACAGTACAGCCCTAAAAATTAAATAAATAAACAAAATGGCGGTTTTTCGTCTGGTACCCCGGAGTACCGTTTATGTCATCAAATATGAAGTGACTTTGCCGCAAAGTTGCCAATTTGAACACCAATATCTGTTTTGAAAATTTCACAATGTATTGCCAATTTATTAAAGGCAGTGATAATAAATGAAAAAAGGCATTTGCAAGTACAAAGTAATGAAAGCGAGGACCCGACTTTTGGTGCAAAATCAGAGAGATGCGTGCAGTTTTCTTCATCAAAAATATCGTTTCTATCCTCAGATCAACTTGAAACTTATACTGAATGTTCATGGATATCTACTCTAGATCTAACATATCCTACACATACCTTCAGTAAAAATAGAGGTGGGATTTCACAAGCAAAAGTTTGGATCGATGGTTTATTCACTTCCGAGCATCGGACGAAAATAAATCTTCCGCCCGCTGCACTATCCAACAGAAACAACATTTTTGTCGGCTGATTTCTCCCTCAATTTACCAGCAAATGCAAAAAAACTTTTGTTTATATATGATCCACAATTAATATACTTTGATAATAATTACCAACTTTGTTGTTTTGAAGACGGGTCATTCCGTGTCAATTCAACCAATCGATAACACCTTACCTTCTTCAATTTTTTTCATATTTGGTTTTTATGGCTATTTTGGCTGAAAAAGCCAAAATTTCAAATATGAGCGCAATCGGACGTACGGTTTTCGTGTTACGACACGCCCATTTTTACCAATTTTCGCTAAAACGGCCGCGCCTGGCAATACGAAAACGATCATACTGTATCTCTGTAACCCCTGGGCCAAATATGTTGAAATTGGTGTCTATGGAAAGCTAATTTCATGAGGAATCCATTTTTAAAGTCATTCTTTATGTAGGAGCAACTTAAAATGTATTGACCTTTTCACTTTTTACTTTGACCTTGAATTTGACCTTGTGGGACAGGTGGCGCGAAGATTATTTTCGTAAAAAATCGTACCCCTACATGTTTTCTACATAATATCAAAAAATTAGAGTTATATTTTTCTTTGTTTGCTTGCTATATCTTCTCAAAGTACAGGTGTTCAGTGCAAATAATGTATTTGTATACAATGTATACGTATTGTTAACTGTGATCAGCGCCGTCCGTAGGACGGCGCTGTGAAGACGAGACGTTAAAAAATTTTGAGGACATTTTGCGACGGGTGGTTTCAAGAACTTTCCATCTATTATTTTTTTTTTAGTTCTAGACATAAATTAAACATTCAACCTACCTTGCTTGATATTTAATTTGTTGCAAAAGAATGATAACTTACCTCAAATTGATGATGATGATGATGATGACTGTTATTTCCTTCGTCTTTGTTCGCTGCATGCAATGTCAGGTGACCGAAAACTCGTCGGCAATGCATAGCGCATGTGCGGGATAGGAGGTATTCCGCGCGTAAGTGGCGATCGGTTGACAATAAGCCAGGGACTGTCACATGTACCGTGCATGTTACAGGGGTGTATCGCGCACGCAGAAATAGATCAATCGCTGTACAGAACGCGCGCACATCCAGGCTCGTACGCCAAAGTTTGACCTGCGACCTCGCGCATTGCCGACAAGTTTTCGATCACCTGATATTGCATGCAGCGAACAAATTCGGATACCATTTTCGTCACTTCTGTAATCTTGCCAGTTTTATAGTAAATTTCAGGATAAATCAAACGAATGGAGCATCAGACGTTTTACCAGTTGGATCATTGATGTCCATGCATAACATAATTTGTAAGTATGAACCGAGATATGTTATTTAAAGTATGATATTGTATGGTTTTGTAGAAGTGTGTTTGCCGTTAAAGCCTATAAAGTGTTACCATCACGGTATACAAAGCTCAGAATGCCAGGCGCCGTCCTATACGGACGGCGCCTGGTTAGGTTAACGTATTGTATGTATCATACAGTATGGTTATATGTATCGCTGTAACCGATCATCGGATCGGCATGCCGATCATGATCCGATCATACATGATCGGACCGTTTTTGCCGATTTCCGATCATGCAGAAAAAATCGGAAGATCGGATCGGCAAAAAAAAAAAAAAAAAAAATCCGTTGTTTTTTTTCTTTGGAAAATGATCCCAAAAAACATATTTTGGGAATATAAATGAATACCAAAGCAACATATATCCATATTAATAAGCCCAAGGTAATCTTGTATGGGTATGCTTTCATTTAAAACTGATTACCTCTCCTTTTAGTTTTACAAAATTATTCGTGCCGATTTTGAGCTTAGTCCCATGTGTTTCTGAAAGGTTACGCCAAATTAATCACATGGGACTAAGCTCAAAATCGGCGTGAGTAATTTTGTAAAAGAAGAGGTAATCAGTTTGAAATGAAAGCATACCCGTACAAGATTACCTTGGGCTTATTAATATGGATATATGTTGCTTTGGTATTCATTTATATTCCCAAATTGTGTTTTTTGGGGATCATTTTCCAAAGAAAAAAAAAAATTTGTTTGTTTTGTTTTTTTTTTTTTTGCCGATCATCCGATCCCGATCATCGATCAGATTTCGAAGATCGATAAAATTTTGCCGATCCGATCAAACAATCCGATCATCAAGGTCAGTTACAGCACTAGTTATATGCATACAATGTGTGGATACCAAACTAGAATTTTTTCTTTGTCTGTCTCTCTCTCTCTCTATATAACTCTAATTTTTTTATATTATGTAGAAAACATGTATGGGTACGATTTTTTACAAAAATAATCTTCGCGCCACCTGTCCCACAAGGTCAAATTCAAGGTCAAAGTAAAGGTGAAAAGGTCAATACATTTCAAGTTGCTCCTACTTAAAAAATGACTTTAAAAATGGATTCCTCATGAAATTAGCTTTCCATAGGCACCAATTTCAACATATTTGGCCCAGGGGTTACAGAGATATTGTCGTTTTCGACAAAGACAAAATTCTAGTTTGGTATCCACACATTTTTTTTATAGCCGATCATCCGATCCCGATCATCGATCCGTTTTCGAAGATCGATAAAATTTTGCCGATCCGATCAAACGATCCGATCATCAAGGTCAGTTACTAGAACTATCATATTATTTAAATGTAAAACTTATTTTGATAATACGATTGAAGACACAAACGTGTTCGGGGGGGGGGGGGGGGGGGGGAATTGGGGTTATCAACCATATTTTGTTAACCCTCGACACACCACACATTCATTATGTTTTTAATAGGAAATATGTAACATGATAAAACTCTTTGATTTTAATAACGAACAATTGGGTTGCCTACAGTACACTTCAAGCTCATTGAGCTTTTCAGGCTTCCCTTATTTTCATAATGTGATTTATAACCAGCCCAACTAAAATGTAACACACATATTCATTTGTATTGCTGTATATACCATGTGTACTATGACTGTATAATACCTATGTATTTTGTATGTATTTTTATGATTTGTTTTGGAAATAAAATTTTGATCAATCAATCAATCAATCAAAGTTACAGCACTACCGACATTGTTAACAAACTGACTTCACATATCATTTTTATTCCACCAAATTACACAGAAATTGATAAGAAATATACCTGTCCTTGACTAATTCGATAAAGGTGTTGAAACTCTCCCATTCACACAAGTCACAGTAACAGTGTACTAACACATCTTTGAATGTATGGGACCGACATTGTTAACAAACTGACTTCACATATCATTTTTATTCCACAAAATCACACAGAAATTGATAAGAAACATACCTCTCCTTGATAAATTCGATAAAGCTGTGGAAACTCATCCATTGTTATTGTGATGCTACTTTTTATCGAGCAAAATCAACCTCCCTTTTTCACTTTCCGTGCTGAGCTGTGGCTGTCAGAGCGTCTGCTGAAAATGCCAAAACATAATTTAGGAAGTGCGCCATCTACGTTACAATTCACTCACGGTCGATCTCACACAGAAAACAAAAATAAACTAGACATGAAATTCGTCATAGACGAATTAGGTGATACGTACCCATTTGAAAATGTATCTTTTGAACCTCTCCACAACAAGCTTAAACCGATTTGATTTGCAGGAAATCTTAATGAGGAAAAATTATTCAGAGGTATATCAGTAAAGATTTGTTGTGAACACCTCAAAATCCAAGATGGTGTCCAATAAAGCAGCTGTTTTGATTTGTTATAGATAATTGGTGAAATGTACCAAACGACACCTGTAATCAGCATGATTTTGCAGTTATATTAAAGACAATAGACGTTTCTATAATCTGATAATAATCATTATTGGGTTCAAGATATGTTACATGGTTACTAGTAGTTGTAGTCCCAAACTTAAATTTTAGGCATTTTCCCCCAACAATAGAAAATTATTGATTTACATAATTTGGTGTAGATCAATAATTATATTAGTAGTTGGATTAATACTTTTTGAAGAACTGCCAAGTTATATTAGCAATACTATGTGAAAGTTTTAAGTGTGTACCATATCTGAACAAAAAGTTATAATATCTGGAAGTCAACATTTAATATCGACAAAAAGGGCAGTTTTGCACCATTTATCATGCTGAACAGGGTGTCTACAAAATTTGTAATCGTGATTATAGGATTTGTGTAGTCAATAGTTGCGTTAATCTTGGGACATCTTCATTTCTAGTTATGAACAAAACCAACTTTTTCTGTAATATGACGAATATTCCACCATCATTTTGTAATCCGCGTAGATGTTGTGTTTGTCTTGTATTAGTTTATGAATTTATCAATACTCAAGCGCTAGAAATGAACTTAATTCCACTCCCCATGGAGCATTCAAATCAGCTGGATAATGACGCGCCTGCCAGGCCTATTGTGAATTTGAATCATACTGGGTGTTGCCCATGATGTTTTTAAAGCATTGTCAAGATCATATTAATTATCTTAAGTAAGTATCTTATTGAAGTACACAATATTAGAGCGTATCTAGATTCGAACTTCATATTGATTGCAAGGCACGCACCTTTCATGCCCTACACATCTTATTGCATTTATCTGGAAACCATAAAGGTCTATACAAATGGCCGACTTAGTATTTTAAAAAAATTAGATGGATCTTTGCCTCCGGTATATACACTGTTATGGACAAATCACATCCTGAGTTAAACTTTTTGTTATATAATGGATTATATTCTGTGCATATATGCTTGATAAATCAAAATTGTTTTTTGATCTTTGATGTTAATTGACACAGTGAGTCAAGAAATAACGTTTATGATTTCATCTTATTTTGTTTATGATGTAACATTTTCTTAAACATATCAGTATTGTACAGTCAATTTATTTGTGATAGATCGGTTTACACAATTCTTATTTATTTAATTACTGAAATTCATGTCTATGATTGTATGTGAATTCATAAATAAATGGTTTGTAATAGAGGTTGGTAGATTCTAAAGACAAAAAAATGTTATAATTTTATTTGTTCTTTGGGATATGACATAACAGATTTGCTTTTATTGTTTTTTATATGGACATTTACACTATTCCAACATGTTCTGCATTTTTAAAATTTATATCCGTGTCCAAATACTATAGATATTGATTCTTAGACTGTAAAAGTGAAATTTTTTTAAGTAGTTCTTTTTTCTAGGTATTATTGTGAAATAGTTGAATGTACATCTAAATTTCATTGTATGAGATAGTATAGTTTTCCATAATACTTTTGTCATTCAATTTTGTCCCGAAAAATTAAGAATATCTTCTTTAATATTGTCTATTGTTGACCAAATATGTTCAACAATCAGTACGCTTTTCGATGTACAAAAGACCTCTGGGCTGCCGGTCTAATGGTTGACATGTATAGAAAATAACAAACGACAAAGTAAAGACCCGGTTATCATTTTTTTTTAAATAGCTGTTACAACTCAAGAGGGTGCTTTCTAAGAAAGCAAAATTGTGCATGTGATGTTGTGTGAAAATAATGATTAGATAAAGATAGTATCAACTATTTAAAAACCTCTTTTTATTTTTTTAAGAAGTGATATATGCATTTTAAGTATTTAAAAAAAAATCAAGATATCGATTGTCTAGACAATATATAAATAAAATATTTTTAAATGAAATTTTACAATTATGAGAACATTTGAAAGGGAATGATTCTCAATTTACATGTTTTATTCAAGGAACTTTCTAATTGAATTAGAACCAATCAATTTTGTGTCATGGGGCATTTCGGGAAGTACCAATACTCAAGTGTACCTTTAAACCATGCAATTGTACAAAGTTATTCTTTTGGGAGGTTTCTCAGAGAAGCAAATACATCATCTTCCACAACACAAATTACCAGTCTTCCTAGTTATTCTATATTCCAGACAATTTGAATTACTATTCTAAGGTCAACTATGCATTGTGTACGTTTCGTCGATGTACAATACAAAATTATATACTAAATGGGTCTGATCCATAAGACTACACTTTGTCAACCATTTCGTGAATGAGACAGAATGCAGATATATGGGTCAGAATTTTGAAAAGTGCACTTTTCGGCCCAAACAGGGTAAAATTCAATTTATTTTTTGTATTTAAAGACATCTATCTAATGTGAAAGCATGCAATCCTAGCTTTCAGGCGTACCCCATTATACTGGGAAACTCCATGTGGTTCCGTTTTTATTCACTGTTGAAGTAACCCATCTCCAAAAGGCGAACGTCCGTGAGGGATTATGTAGATATAGATTTAGTACCCATATATCTCATTTATTTTCTGTCATATACAGCTTATATTCGGACAATTTACTTCTAAGACTTGCTTCTCTCTGTATGCCAAACGTGGATTGTGTTTTATTTGCCAAATAGAAAATACAAACGTCCAAACTTTGACTGAATTGTTATATTTCTTTTTAAATAATGTATTATTCGGAACCTTTGCTTTTCTTTAGCCGCATTTTTTAGGAACGCACCTATATACGCTCGTATTCCCGTATCACATATTTTAATGTGCATGTTAATAGGATCAATTGCTGTCTAGATCATATATTACATAATTACATGACCAAAGAGAGTATAGTTTTCATCACGGACGTTCCCATATCGCTCACGGACGTTCGCCAGAAACAAGAATGTTGGCAGAATGATCTGATCTCATCAAAAATAGTTTCTATTCTTCGTAAATGGCTTTAAAACAGGGTCATTATAGAAACAAACTTGAACATTGCAATAAACCTTTAAAAATGGTTTGGTTTTTACATGGACCTGGTCGTTATAACGAGTCCTATTATTGGTTTAAATTGATTTAATGCCTATAGAACAATATGATGATAATACTTTATCTATTCCTATTATATTTAAGCTAGAGACCATGTATACATCCTAGTCAGATATAAAAGTAGCATTTCCTAGTCGCCTGGTCCCTCTTTCTTACTATATTGTTTTTAATTACAATTTCACGGACGTTCGCATAAATTTCACGGACGTTCTCTGCCTGAACAGTCTTACAGAAATTGATGACAACATTTATTTGAATCTCCTCCAGACCAATATAAAACATATAAATTTATCAGTTGATATGATTTTAGCTATCTGAATTAATTATAACGACATGTCTGCTACTTAACTATCACTCTTAGTGGACCTGTGGAAATCGTAACCCCTAAGTTTACACCGGCTTTCCCCGGTTGGGCACTCTATAACAGAAATGCCACTATACTTCTGTAAATAAATGATTTTACAACATTTCTGCAAACATAAATAACATGTATAATCAAAATAAAGGCCATTTTCCAGTTACCAGAATACGGTTTCTCACATGAGTCTTAATGTCACGGACGTTCGTATTAATTTCACGGACGTTCTCGAATTGCCTATAGTGGTACCCAAGTGTCCCATCTCGAGTCAATTAATTACAGAAATAAATGTAAGTGCCAACATAACGTAAGTGCAAACATATATGCCTATCACACGTTTCAAACCTTGCCATATATATTTAAGATGTATTTTGACTTTGGGAGACCCATAATATATAAACTGTTATTTTGGTTTGTGATATGTTGTACATATATTTCGATTCAATTCGTATATGGTTTATTAATTGAAAATACATATATTTATCTATTCCAGCTATATGGCTGAATATATGCATTTTCACAAAACATAAAACAAACTGAGGGTAACAAAAGCCATGAGCAAAGTAAATAATATACTCGTATAACTTATTTCTTAAATAAATACATATAGATTGCATTTTAGATCATACATGTATATGGGCAACTCCAGCGTCACGGACATTACAAATCAGAGATTTTTCATGACTTTCCAATGCCACTACTAATTCATACCTCTAACTAATGTCTAACTTTTATTTTGATTACAAAACAATATCCTAGTTAAGTATGCAAAAAAAGTTTCAGAACATTTATCCAATTCGTTACTGAGTAATTCTGTGAAATGTGCGCCGTCACGGACATTACATCTTTTGCACATGACTTTTTGCATCCATATACATCTTTGCAAAAGTCTGTGAGTTCTGAGACCTCACAAAGGTGATTTAGGTATTTAATTATAGACAAGGCAATGATGAATTTAATCCAAGTTGTTTTGGGGGGAATGGGCCAGGCATATGTGATCTAGACAACAAAACGTTGCGTCACGGACATTACATTTTCAGCGTCACGGACATTACACTTTTGTCCACTTTTTCTAAACTCAGAAATAACCCGCAAAAAATGCTCCATTGTGCATGACACTTTTTTAATTGTACATTTGATATGTAATCAAACAGTTTTGAGAACAAAAATTATATTTCAATTTTTTTTTTAATTAGCAAAAAATTATTTTAAAAATATTAATAAGTTTTTCCAAAATTATTGTAAAATTTGAATTTGTTCAACAGAATGTGCAGTAAACCAAATGTTCAACTATTAAAAAAAATATTATACATTTTTAATGAGGTACAATGCCGTTTTGTGCCAACAAATTGTAAAATCTAAAAAAAGTTGTGTACATCATGGGCATAACACATGGAAAATCATGGACTAAGAGTATAATTTTTGCAATTTGATCATACTATATGAGATTTAACCATCTCTTTCTCCTCCCAGTAAGTTATAGTCAAGTCTTTATTGATTATTTAGACATGCATGTTCAAATTAAGCAAGGAATTTAGTTATATAAATAGTTTGAGAGTACTGAATCAAAGTTCACTATCTGATTAACGATACAATTTATTAAAACTTGAACCAGGAAGGTAGTAGTCCCCCTGTTACTTGGGATTATCTTATTTCTTGGCTAAAGTAAGACATTTACATAAGAAAATAATGCTTGATATTTTTTTGCTCTGCTTTTTTATACTTTTCACTGTGTATGTAATGTCCGTGACGCAGCCGTGACGTAATGTCCGTGACGCCATTCTGGACAAGCCATCAAATATTTTAGTAAATGTTCTTGATATACTTTATGATATAACATTCTAGCTTTGCAAATGAATTTTGAATTAAATTGAATTAGGACTTCTGCTTCTACAAAAACTTTTATATCTAAAACGTCACGGACATTACACATCAATGTTGTATGAATCAAGATTTTATCCAATAACAGTTTTCAAAAAGTAAAGATTTTACACATTTTTCCTTTTCTATGATGTTAAGACAAAGCATAAACAAGACATTACAAGTAGAATTATTGTTCTGAAGTGATCCATATTTTTTAAATTTTCTTTCACAAACAACGGATGCAAATTTCATCATTTTTAGGGGTAATACATACAATTTTTGTCCCAACTTCAATGGCCCCAAAAAAAAATATTCTGCATTGAATTTCAAACTTTTTTCCTTTAGTCATCAAAATATGGTCCTTCCTCATTACTATCCAGTAGTTAACAAGGCTGTCCCATGAGTTTCATTTTTCCATCCTTGGGTGACATTTTTCGTGGAATTACCCATATGTTTTGTATAAATAAATATTATACATAGAAACCATTACGCTAAATATATACGCTAAACATATTATATGTGTTTATTATCGCATGTTATTATTATATTTAGAAAGAATATTTTAATTTAATGTAAAACCAATCGCATAATTATTATAATAAAAACAATCATTTTAAAGCCTATAACTGTTTAAATCTAATTTGCAGAGATTTTAAATTGTTTTATAACATTAATATGTCAAAGTTAAATCTTTCAAATAATCACGTTGATAGTTAATTCCGATGTTTCCTGACCCACATCTCGTTTCCTAATTGTTAACCTCCAATCGGTTTTAATGTTTCAATTAGAATTAAGAACAATGTTGACCTTGAATGGTTTATTATAAATATTGCGCGAGCTGAAATTTAGTTGTATAATATTATATAATATGATGACGTCATAATGAAGGTAAATTGAGCATTCCCATTGGTTGATTACCGATGCTTAATCCGGTATAATCAATGGTAAAGTTATAATACATATGTATTATAACTTTTCAGTATGTACAAACTGACCATAGAGAGCCAAACGAGCTGCGCAGGGGATTGCCTTGGAGTGCGTAATGTGCTCTTGTGCGCTTGTTCTTGAATGGGGAAAATGCGCAGAGCGCGCAATTATTTATAATACGCACTGGCACTTAACACAGTACGCAGGGCCGACAATGGCTGGAGAGAACACAATTTGGGCGAGGTCAATTTGGGTTTATCAACATGATAACCATATCAGTTCCTCAAAATAATCATATTATATAACAAATAGTACATGCTTCTAATTGTCGTTAAATATTCCACAATAGACACCTCTACATTTTTAATTTCTCTCGTGCGATTATATTGCACTCGGCCTGCGGCCTCGATGCAATATAATCGCTCTCGAGCAATTAAAAATGTATCGTTGTCTATTCTGGTACATTCAACTCCAAACCATGCACTATTTGTATAATAATGATCCTAGCAAAAACAATATTTTTGATATATCAAGAAAGAACAAAACAGCCAATATTATATATTATTACGATGAAGTCATCAAAATAATGCATAAATCTTACAATCTCTATTAAATGGAAGAAGTCCAACAAATCTAATCCCTTGCTAGATATAATTTCAAACGATACCACATAATTTGGCACTATTGAAGCAGAGATGCTTTGAAAACCCATTCATACGTCATCATAATAATAAATGCGTTTGTCTCTAGATCTGCATACTTACGGGCTGGATATTGCAGCTTTGCACATCAGGCATAAATTATGATATAATTATGTATTTATTATCGTATTATCATTATTATCATTATTATTATTTTATTTATTTATTTTATTTGTTGAGGGGGGGGGGGGGGGAAGAGGGGTATGCATGTATTCGTTGCTTTTTGTAATACAGTCAATATTGTAAAGCAAGTAGCTATCCTCTCGCAAGTAGCTGACGACCTTTGTGATGTACCTCTTCTTTTCAAACAACTGGCGTCATACAGCCATTTAGTTGGACTTAAATCCGACAGGCAGATGAGAAAACAGTCTCAAAGCCTGCAGCAGAGGAGGAGCCGACAGTCTCAAGTTTTGCAGAGGGTGGGGCAACAGTTTCCACTCAGACCTTCGGTTGAAATGTTGTTATTGCGCCATATACCCCCTTATTACTATTATGTTTTGAACAGCTTTCTTTCGCTTGTAGGCCTGCGACTGTGCACAATCATAATCTTGGGGTTTGCCTTCCTATAGTATAATGTCAACGCTGCACGGGTAGAAGTAAATATAATATCTAGGGGTATTACAAAACAGCTAAGCAAGGTGATCAAATGTAAAACGAACCTCCGTGATGGTGACTAAAAATCAACATATTCATGTGTGGTTGGCAGTGACCTGGGTCGAAAGGCACACACAAGGGGCACCTGCTGTCAAAAAATTGTGCCAGTACTTGAACTTTTACTAAGATTTTTGGGGCAATAAATGACGAACGAACGTCCGTGAGCACAACATTTCATAAGTTTGTTACAGTTAAATGACTTGCAGGAAATAAATCCATATGGGATATGAGAGACATAACAAAGTACTAACAACATCAAACAGTATCAACTTGATGTGAGCGTTTAACATGGTAACATTATTAGAACAATTTTCATGATCGAACGTCCGTGAACGAACGTCCGAGCGAACGTCCGTATCATAAATAGTTGTCAAAAGGCTTCGAAAATGCCTGATATAAGTTTTTGGTTAGCTGCTTGCCAAATAAAATTGCTGTATCGGTGTCTACGTGCAGATAAGCAGCCTCAGATTCGTAACTGGGTCTACTCTTGCCGGACGTTCGTTTTCATCACGGACGTTCACGAAGATCAGTTTCGGCCCAAACCAAACATTGTATTTGATAGATAGTTTTCAAATAGGCAAACTACTGTGGCCCTACTGTGAGTTCATCAGACTGACCCCAGCAATTGATGACTAGGATGCACTTCGCTGAGGAGTGATGATACAAGACGACAGAACGTCCGTGACGAAATCCAGTATAATTTCATACAAAAAAATGTTACTCCGCGAGCAGGAGTAGTTAGCCAACAATTTTTGTAGAATGTGTTCAGTGGGTTCAACCCTTAGTTTTGGCAATAGTTTTAGTTTTGACAACTAAGTAGAATTCTGGTTGTATGGATTTTAATGTATGTTCACGGACGTTCACTTATTATGACCTTTCCTATTGAAATGTACCATGAGATCATATCAATGCCGCTCTACCGCCAATTCTTATGTGATACATGCTCAAGACATGTAAGATAGAAAATATAGACGTTAATGCCTTTAAAGTTGATTAATATTTTTTTTATCAGGTTAAAAAAAATCATAATTTTGTGGAAAATGCCCATTTATGCTATTTTTTCACATTTGAGGTCCTGTGGCATGAAACCAAATGTTTGAAATGATATAAAACTATACATTTTCTGAAAGCCGTAATAATTCTCTTTAATATGGACCCAAAACAGGTATATCAAAGTTAATGGTGAGACACAGCAAATGATAGAAGCGCTCAAGGTCTGGAAATGGCTAAAAGTGCACTTTTCAAAAATCTGACCCATATACGTTTGTTCATCTAAATTTTAGTTTCGGTAAGGGGCGATTGGAATAACTAAACCCTTTTCATACACACGGCTTTATGCTTTGGCTGGTTCCACAAATACAATCATAAGTATAGGAGAACACACAGAAAAATAATTATAAGTCACGTTCACATCGAACATTCAAAGTTAATCTTCACTGTTCACAGCAGTACCTCATGCTAAATCTTTATGCAACAGTATACTCACTTATAATATACATGTATTAATTCACAACTTGTGTCTCTCTTTTACATCAGATATTATTAATCAACCAGTATATAATTATTACTTAGATAATTACCATAAACAATACAAAGATTATTCTCAATATTCAGCAAGTTATACTTTGGGGAGGGCGGCTTAGTCACGTTAATTAGCAAGGCATTATATGCATCAATTTGATGTGCCCTGTTTGGAGAACCAATTACTGTTTTCAAACATTTAATTAAAAACACCATAAGTTATGAAACAAAAGAAATATAACGGCTTACTCGGAATATCTTGAATTATTTGTATGCTACATTGCAATAGAGGGAAAACAAATGTTTCCATTATTTGAGCAACATAATAGGAACATATTATTTTTCCTCCAGATCTCCGCTACAACATATCAAAATTGTAGACGTATTCGACCAGAATCGAAGGAGATAGACACACAACTGCACCTTCAAAACATAACACAAAATTTATGAAATCAATCAAAATTAAATTTTCGCTTTTCATGGCAAATTGATGACGTCACGATGTCCGATTGGCGATTTTTGAATATCACACCATATCTACAACTCATACTCTGTCACGAATACACAACAACCAAAATACTGAACATGGATTTTCAAATTTATGATCAATTGAACAGGGCATGTTTTTACCACATTTTCACATATTTTACATATGGCAGCACGCGCGGATTTCATGTGTAGCACGCGCGCATCGGCACATTTCCGGTCGGAAAGAGATAGTAATTGTTCAGAATCGTCCCAGCTACAAGATATCAAAACTTGGGACAGATTCAAGCAGAATTGACCGAGATATCGGAATCCAAACACGATATATACATAATCGCAAATGATAAAATCGTTGAAAACTGCTAATGTTAACTTCTCATGGTCATATGATTACATAATGAGGTTTGGTTGGCGATAAGGATGCATGACGTTGTATCTACAACTCATTCGTCTGCAAGGAAAAATATTTTTAACAAAATTGCCCGTGGATTTTAAAAATTATTATCAATTTAAAAAGGGCATATTTTGTACATATTTTGTGCATAGCAGCACTCGCGGATTTTAAAGTTTTACGCCCTCCTGTTCGAGCGTTTTTGGTCGAGGAGATCTGGAAACTGTTTTAATTTATCATAGAAAGTATTGGGAACAGTTTCCCCAAAAAAAAACGCCATTTTTTTGTTCCGTGCGCGCTACGCGTGAAAAAGCGCGCGCGCAAACGCGCACGCGCGCACAATTTTGAAATGCTCGGAATGACCTGAAACGTATGGAAAATTGGTTCGCCGGTTGATTTGAGAATTTTTCAAGGATTTGTACCCTTTGACGCGCGCGTACGCGTCCGTCGTTGTCCGTACGACCTTGGGTGCGACATTTTTATATAGCCCTTGAACTTAGCTTGCCATGTACAGAATTTGGTGAAAATATACCAATACGTAAGAAAGATATGGGCTGTTGAAATATTTCACAAAATGGCGTCTCCATGACGTCACAGGGTAGTACCGTCATAATCATTACCCAGGTGCACAATTTCGGACCAAGGTCTATTATGTTCACCAGGTTTCATTATCATATCCCCAGCCAAATTTTACAGACACGAGACACAAAAAACGTACAAAGAAAAAAAAAAAAAAATTGTGTTTCCACAATTGCGGTATATTTAGAGATCGTAATGACCGCGGGAAATAAAGACGGATCGTGATAGCGTTATCAAAATGATGTCGAATGAAATCGGAATGACCGTGGGAAATGACGACGGATCGTGGTAGCGTTATCAAATGATGTCGCATGATAATTTGATATGTTATGAACAAGATCTTATCGAGATCGAGCCTTGTAACATGACACGAATTATATACACAAAGCCAGAGATGATCGTGAAGTATTGTGCGATTGTGGAAACACCCCGCTGAGTAATAACAATAGGTGATACGCTATACGTATCACCTAAAAAGGCAGGTCGGGCATAAATAATTATGTAAAATATGTTAGAAAATGCAATAAACGAATATAATCACGTTTAGCGTCGCCTCAAAGTAATTTAAGAGACGAAAAAAAGGTTAGGCCAATTCCTATGTTAGAATAACCATGCAGAACACGATAAATATACACAACATAACAGGGTTCGCGGAAAGGTGGGGGGGGGGGGGGGGGGCTGACCCCATTTGCATTGTTATATATATATTTTATTATTTTATGGTTATGTATTTCTTTGTTTTAAGCCCAAAAAATGGGGGGGGGGGGGGGGGGCTGCATAAGGAATAGGCCTACTGAATGACTAATTCAAAATCGCTCAATAAGTGGACATCATGGAGATAATGAAATTATAACCAGAGAGGTGGAAGGACTGATGTAAAAACTAACCCAAACCAGAATATTTTAGCTAGTTATCCCCCCCCCCAAAAAAAAAAATAAATTCTGCGTCTTTAGGCAATTGGCAATGTTTTGAAATGGAAATAATGCCAATTAAGAGGTAGGAGGGGCACGATATACAAATGATGCACATTTTTTTTAATTCATTTTTTTACAATGATAATAATTATACAAAAATGTATATAAATTTTAAAATTTCATTATTTTTTTTTTATAATATAAATTTTTATTTTTTACAATTTTTTTTTTCGATCCACAAAATATGCCTGTGCAGCATTTGTTTTATACAATGAGCGCAAAAAACGTGAAATAAAACTTAAGTGAGCCATGCAATATGCATCAGTAAAAATATTTTACATGCTAATTATTGACCAATCAGAATGCAGGGATTCTTCTACCAATTATATAATGAGATTTTGCAATCTTTCACTCAAAATAATGCAATCTTGTGCTTCGGCTATACCTTGGGAGGAAGTTTGATATACATGTAATGCCCTTATGATCAGAACAATTTCACACACACTCACATATATATCACACACACATATTATTTATCACATACAGTGTGTATATCACACATACACACACGCACGGACACACATGTCATACATGTATATAACGCACACACTGTACATGCACATGGTTGCTCCAGAGTCTCCTTCGAATCATCCCCCACTTCACAATCAGATCTATCATTTGGTAGAATAATCTCCCAGAAAATATCAAAAATGTTAATTCACTCAATTCATTTAAATTGAAATATAAAGAGTATCTATTGAATAATTTATGAGATACATGTAGATATCCAACCTATGTTAATTTGTAAATTATATATGTAATTCTTCCTACGCTCCTCCTTTTCTTTCTACATTATGTTATTATTCTCATGGGGCTATGCTATAAGTCAAATTTTACTTTTTATAGCCTCCACATTTCAACAATGTACATGTAGTGTTACTTCTTTGTTTGTATTTTATCGTTTTTATCCTTTGTAAAAAATGACATATATTATGTTGATGATGTGGAAAATAAAGTTCAATTCAATTCATTTCAGTAGAAAGGCAATGCCTTATACAGGGTGGCCCCCCAAAAAACGGAACGGGGCACTTTCCAAAATATAGTACCAAAAGGTTTTTACCACTAGCTGGCTCGGTAAAAATCGACAAAAAAGAGAACCTGACATGGTGTCGCTCACAGCGCCCTAAAACAAAAACTACACAACCAAATTGACTGTTCTTGGTATCGCTGTTCATTTGAAGACACCCTACCCTATGGACATAATATATTTGTTACTATATATTTTGGGAAGTGCCCTGTTCCATTTGTTGGGCCACCCTGTATAAGGACAGCCTGTACCAACCAAAGAAAGAACAACACACACACACACATAATTACATGGGCATACTTGTGGGCACCCAAATTGTGGGGTACTTGTCATGGCTACTAAAAACTGGCGCTATTCAAAATATCTTTGCAACAAAAAAAAGGCAACCTTCCGAGTGTATGCATGGGAGAGTAGGAACTAGGGGTGTGTCTAGAAATGTGTTTTTCCTCAAATATCACTTGTGGTGTTCAGTAACAGGATTTTGTCACATAACTCTATGAAGCTAAATACGCCGATCGATTTAAGGCCATTTCTTAGTGGTGTCTATGATTTATTCCCCACAAGAAAAAAATACCTCACAAGTATGCAATTGTGCCCACACGAGACCCCACAAGAATGCTGGCATGAGAACACACACACACACACGCACTCGCACGCACACACACACTCAAACACACATACATAAACAAGAGAGAAATGAATAAGAATGTAACAATCGTTTTTTCAAATACATGTATCAGATTTTATAAACAAAATTATTAATGTGTAACACACAATATACACACATATAACAAGATTAAACTTTTTACAACTTCCATGAAGCAGCTAGCAGCTGCTGTAGTGGAATAAGTTTTTGGTATAATTATAGTCTAACCATTATGGGAAATACAAAAACATTTATTAGGGGCCATATACAAAGTACATACACACAACAGGGGTGAGGGGGAGTTCACACTGATGTGTACGCTGCATTCAACCACATGCAAAAACTAGATGGATCTTCGACTGCGCGCAGTCGAAAATTATGCCTCCGCTATCACGCGATTTTAATATCCTGAATTAATTTTTTTTCTCACATATTTCAAGTTCTGTGACCTTGACCATATGACCCCAAACTTTGATGGCTACATTGGCTCCCGAAACATTCAGGTACCAAGTGAGATTGAAATCTGACATTTAGTTCTTGAGATTTTGCCATTACAAGCTTTTTTGCATGTAGAGTCAATGACCTTGACCTCAACCTCATGATCCCAATATTTTATGGCTACATTGACTCTTTATGATACATTCAGGTACGAAGTTTGATTGAAATCTGATATTCAGTTCTTGAAATTTTGCCATTACAAGCCATTTTTGCATATATATTGTGTCCTGTGACCTTGACCTTTGACCTCATGACCCCTAAATCGAATCCGATCATTGCCACCCAGATGTGTACACTCGTACCAAGTTAGAAATTGATCCGTCATCCGGTTCTTGAGATATCGCGAGAAAGAGGCATTTCTTCACATATATTGAGTCCTGTTGACCTTGACCTTTGACCTCATGAACCCTAAAATGTATTCAAATCATAACCACCCCAATATGTACACTCATTGAAATTGATCCGTCAACCGGTTCTTATCGCGATAACAAAGCATTTTAGCACATATATTGAGTCCTGTGACCTTGACCTTTGACCTCATGAACCCCAAAATCTAATCAGATCATTGCCACCCTAATATGTACACTCATACTAAGTTTGAAATTGATCCGTCTACCGGTTCTAAAGATATTGCGAGAACGAGGCATTTTTGCATATATATTGAGTCCTGTGACCTTGACCTTTGACCTCATGACCACTAAAATCTAATCAGATCATTGTCACCCCAATATGTACACTCATACCAAGTTTGAAATTGATACGCCAACCGGTTCTTGAGTTATCGCGAGAACGAAAACGGGACGTACGTACGGACGGACGGACGTACGTGCGGACGGACGTACGTACGGACGGACGGACAACCCGAAAACATAATGCCTCCGGCCACTTCGTTGGCGGAGGCATAAAAAGTGCGTACAGGGGTGGGGGGGGGGGGGGGGGTCATTTCGGACAAAAAATTGCGTTCATACTTTGTAGATGGCCCCTTATGAAATAAATTAAGAATACCCACACATACAGTGGACCCTCTTTATAACAAACCCTGTTATCGTGGCACCTGAAATTGTGAGGCTATTTTACAGGTCCAGGAGGGTGTTTCACAAAGATCCCAAGTCAAACTTAACACAGAGTTGAACTTAAAAGTTATGGAAAGCCATTATAATCTTTGTCCATTAGTATAATTAAATCCATTGGCCCGGCCCGCTGTGCCGAGCTCTAGCTCTAGCAAGGAGTTGGACTTAAAAGTTATGGGAAGCCATTAGTATCTTTGTCCATTAGTATAATTAAATCCATTGGCCCGGCCCGCTGTGCCGAGCTCTAGCTCTAGCACGGAGTTGGACTTAAAAGCTATGGGAAGCCATTAGTATCTTTGTAAAATAAATCCATTGGCTCGGCCCGCTGTGCTGAGCTCTAGCTGCACGCGGTCCGATCCCTGAGGTAGGGGCCAAGTTTGATGGTTATTTGTCCACTGGTTCTTGAGATATCGCAATTATAAGTTATTTTGGCATAATGAGTCATGTGACCTTGACCTTTGACCTCATGACCCCAAAATCTAATGGCTACAATGGCTTCCTGGGATACATTCAGGTACCAAGTTTGATTGAAATCTGACATTCAGTTCTTGAGATTTTGCAATTACAAGCTAATTTAGCATATATATTGTGCACTACGACCTTTGACCTCATGACCCCAAAATCTAACCAGTTCATTGGCAATCTGTCAATCGGTTCTTGAGATAACGGGATCATGAGCTATTTTAGCATATATAATGAGCCCTGTGACCTTTGACCTCATGACCCCAAAATCTAATCAGTTCATTGGCACCCCAGGATACAAACATGAACCAAATTTGGTGAGAACACGTCACGCGGTTCTTGAGAACGGACGGACGGACAACCCGAAAACATAATGCCCCCAGAAACCAATACCTGTCCCATTCTTCTATTGTTAATACAAATACAGCAGGTATGAGGGAACCACTAGAATTCCAATTGGATTTTGAAGACTTAAGTTACTAGATCCCTTCAAGCCAATGACTATAACTGCTCATGTCCATGTGCTCTCTTCTTCAGGTATTCCTTAATCCTGTTGAGGTAGCACCTCTCATCGTCCATCCTGGCCCCTGACCTGAAGTCACTGAATCCCATGTGGGCCCGCCCAGGCTCAGTGTCAGCCACACAGTCATGGGCCAACAGCAACCTGACCAGCTCCGCAACGTCTCTCTTCCTCTGAGACTCGTCATCCTTCTTCTTCTTTTTAAGGAAGTCGTTTCTAAACAGACTGGAATGCTTGCCCAACATGTCATCCATGCGCATCTGCAGCCCCATCAGTCTGCTCACCCGCACGTTCCTTTCCATGTTGGATCTGCTTTGACCTTCGCATCGCACCGCTTCTTCAAAATGCTTGTTGACTTTCTCGATGCAGACATTCATGACCGCATTCTCTCCAGGCCCACCCGTCAGGTTCACAGTCCTGTTCCAGCACAGCTGGTGCGCCATGCGGGGGGACACTCCTCCATTGACATCAGTCAGGAGACACAGTCCTTCAGACAGGCAGGTGTCTTCATCTGCAAGGAAGAAGTCCAGCATGTCAAGCTTCCAGTGGATGAGCATGCGATCCCCGTCGTTCTCGCAGACTGCATCGTGGCGCACCATCTCCCCAAGGCCTCGATTCAAGAGAGCTCTGGTGTACTCGTGGATGTGATCCTCCCCCGCTGCAGAGGCCTTTGCTGCTGCTGCGGAGCATCGGTCTGAGCAGTACCAGCTCCCTCCTAGATCCACGCTGGATTCCAAGCACGTAAGATGGAACCAGCTTCCACGATCACAGGCTTCGTGTTCACACTCCACCATGGTCTCTCCTTCCTTCTCTGTTCCACAGATGCAGTAGACCCCTTCCTCCCTCCTAGCAGTAAGAGCAGGTTGCCAGGCTTTACCAGCCACCACAGTGGCAATCCTCTGCAGATGACCCAGGGCTTCTGCCCGATCACTGTGGAAGCCTTCCGGGATCTCCTTTGGATCCTGCAGCCCCATAGCTCTGCACGCACAGGCCACAACGTAAGCTTCTGTAGAAAGCCGCAAGAGCTCTATGGCATGTTGGGTGGAGTAGAGGACATTGGCGTATTGTTGTTCATGCATGTATCTCTGCCGGATGAAAGCCAGGGAGCCAACACAATCTGAACTCTGGATGTCATACAGCAGGTTGTAGGTATCCTAAAAAGACACACAATAGACACATTATTGGTATGATAAATGTGTCTGTGGTTAGGAATACTTAAAATTAAATGACTTAAAGGGATACTGGTAAAGAGAGTACAGTTTTGGTCAAACTGAATTTTAGTAACCAACCCTGATAAAATGTACTGGATGCAAGCTTGAGTGCTCAAAAATCACTACCGCTCCTCAGCCATCCAGGAGCGGTATTCAGCTAGCTATAGAATTACCTAATGACTTTTGGAAAAGAGGAAGCATTTTAAAAATTTGTTTAACGGCTGATTCACAATTAACAAAAAAATTTTGGGGCCCCACAATTATTACAAATGGTTATGTTTATGGATATTTCAGCCATTTCTGAATCGATTTTGATAAAATAAAGTTTATTCTGTCATTAAAATTGTACGCTCTCTCGAATTTGACACTCAGTTTTTCATTATCTCACAAAAAGATTATTTTGTGTAGCGCCCTCTATACCAAAACTCAACTATCCCTTTAATTGTATGATTACTTTTTTTTTTAATGTCACTATCTTGTGTAATTACTATTATTCTGTAACAGCGCTAAGAAATCCTGTATTAAGCACTTTATAAATGCAAACTATTATCATTATTTTTATTATTATTATTATTATTATTATTATTATTATTATGTGTCTGTGGTTAAATTACAATGGGAAGGTTAGAGAGATGAAAACTACATGGACTAGTCTGACTCAAAATGCCACAAGGACCACTTCTGACAGCCCTTTAAAGGGATAGCCCCTCTTTTGCAAGCCAAATTTCAAAAGTTGCGAGGTTATTGTCTTATATGAAAGAAAATGTCATTTAATAGCATGCCTGAACAAATTAGGGCTTGAAATCTCTTTTTCGTGGAGTTATAAACCTAAAACTAATGAACCATCGTCCAACGGTTAATTGTGCATTATACGTGTATTCACCCAGTGAGAAAGTTCGTTCACGGATTCCACGGAGTACCACAATGCTATGCGTGACCCATACGTGACCCATGCATAAATAACAATGGCATGAGCGGAGACTAAGCAAAATAACCAAACCTCGCTTAAAGTCATACCAGTAAAGTGTCCAAATCCACGAAAATTACTTGGAGCTTCCTCGTTTCTCTTCTACCGTGTTGTTTAGCTTATGGTAAGAGAAGAATAAAATAGGGTTTGATTTTTTCAAATGTCCCTTTAGTATGAAGATAATTATCATTGAAAATCATTATTTCTAAAGCGTCAATCAACGCAATTGAAAAAAAGTACAATTGTCTTAGCTGAGAACGTCCGCATGCAGCACCCATGAGAACATTCTGGAGATTGAACTTTGAGCCGAGCGAGTTCAAATTCCATGAATTATGTACTACGTGTGTAAAAATACACGGGTGCGAATATCTCAAACGGATCATTCATTACTGCGACAATTCCATGACAAGCCATCAGTATTCGGTGATAAAATATGAACTTAATATTCGTTTTTTTCACTAGGTAAACAGTGTTCATTTTCTTTCAAACTTTCACAAATCTTTCAATTGTATTTTACAATGATATTGATGTAGGATTGAAGTCTCAAATGTCATTTTGTGCAATATCTGACACTTTACAGGCATCACTTTAAACTGACTACATGTAATGATATATTCTTCTGTGTCATTTTTGAGATTTTTTTTCCGTGACATATCTTTTACAAATGTCCGCTATGACGCGATTTTTAATATCAAGCCCAAAATAACGTGCACTGAAATATATATGTATATATATTGAGTCATGTGTCCTTGACCTTTGACCTCATGACCCCCCAAATCTAATCCAATATTTGCCACCCCGATGTGTATGTAACTCATTCCAAGTTTGAAATTGATCAGTCAAACGGTTCTTGAGATGCTTTTTTGCACATATATTGAGTCCTGCGACCTTGACCTTTCACCTCATGAACCCCAAAATCTAAACAGATCATTGTCACCCCAATATGTACACTCATACCAAGTTTGAAATTGATCCGTCAACCGGTTCTTGAGATATCGCGAGAACGAAAACGGGACGTAGGGAAGGACGGACGGACGGACAACCCGAAAACATAATGCCTCTGGCCACTTCGTTGGCGGAGGCATAAATATAGGAAATGGACGTGGTGTGGCAAGGTTGGTAGAGCGCGCTTTTTCTAATCGTGAGTTCCTGATTTCGAACCCTGTGTGTATGCCTACTACATTTGTCCTTCAGCAAGACAATTAAACCACAACTGCTGCTCTCTACCCAGGTGTATTAAAGGGCAATAAAACAATGGCTTTCGGTTATTATTATCGTTTAGAGGGTGAACAGACATTTGATTTGATACATAACTTGGCAATTTTGGCCTCCTGGATCCCATGAAATCTTCACGTGAACATACCCACATTTTACTAATTCTTACGGCGGCAAAACTCTGACGTATGTGCTTAGGGCCGAACAAAAAGCTTTTCACCGATTTCAAAGCATCTACAAGTATTCAGACAATGGTTTGAATTGGTGCTATTGTAATGCATTAGTGCATATCATTGACCGTAGTCCGCACAAACCTAATAATGGCGGCCTCCAGTGTTCGCGTGAATAGTGGTATACCCGATAAAGTTTTCACATATTTCTTCCAAAGCAGAAATCTGAGTCGGAGTAATGTTACATATAATAAACAGGCATATTACGATGTATAAAGTAGGATAAACTATATTCTTGAGTTGCATTGCCCTTTAATGGGAACCACGGAGAGTTGAGAAAGTATGCAATATCAATGTGTAGGTTTGAAATGTACCTGATGACCATGGGTAATATAGTTTATATAGTTATTACAATTTAAGTGAATTTGAGCCATCGTCCTTGCAGGGTTATTGTAAAAGAAAAAAAGGAAAAGGAGAATCTGTGATATAACATTACCTCCAAGACAGACTGATCCCTTCATCCAATGCTGGATGCAGGCCTTGCATTCGATCCCACTGGGTGTCCCCTTCCACCCTGGCCCTCTGCTGAGCCCTTGCCCTCTCACAGTCTATGATCCTACTATTATTATTCCCCCCTGGCCTCAGAGCAGACCTGGTCTTATGAGCAGCCCTAGCCCTCTGGCATCCTACTATTATTATTATTGAATCTCTGATATAACATTACCTCTATGACAGACTGATGCTTATTCCATTCATCCAGTGCTGGGTGCAGGCCTTCCAGTCGATCCCACTTGGTCTCCCCTTCCCCCCTGACCCTCTGCGCAGCTCTAACCCTCTGGCATCCTGGTATGTCTGCATACAGGAGAGTTGGCACTAGATCTGCCTGGCCCGGAGCCCCTGGGACGTGCTGGTGAAAGGCTTCCAAGATGTCAACCATCTCCTCTGGCTTGGTCTGGTTCTTCTGGGTTGTACCCAGCGGAATCTCAAACAAGAAATCAAGAAATCAAGAAATCATATTATTTCATTTAATTTTCTTTTATTTCAGATAAAATACAATAATAAAAACATACAGTGTAAACATTGACAGGTATTTGCCTTGGAAGCAAAGTGCTTGTTAACGGCAAACCCATGTAAACAAAATCAAAATAAAAACAAAAGAAATTATTTGTACATATTACTTTAAGTGAGTGAGTGAGTGAATGAATGAATGAATGAATAAATGAATGAATGAAAGAATGGAGCAATGTATGTATGCATGCATGCAGGCATGCATGAATGAATGTATGAATGAATGAATGAATGAACGCATACATAAATGAATAGTTGATTGAATAAATTAATGAATGCATGACTAATAAATTATTCAATGAATGAATAAATTGAATGAATTCATTTGATAAATTGTCTACTGCTTTTCCTTTGGGTCACCAAAAACTGGAAAAAAATCCAGACAAAATGCAATAGTGAGTTTAACAAATCTTGGTTATTTTTTTAGTCTTTGCTTTTGCCTTTGTTGCCTTAAGATGCTATAGACGAGGGTAGAGGAACACACCTGCACCACCCCCACACTGCACCTTGCTATAGACGAGGGTAGAGGAACACACCTGCACCACCCCCACACTGCACCTTGCTATAGACGAGGGTAGAGGAACACACCTGCACCACCCCCACACTGCACCTTGCTATAGACGAGGGTAGAGGAACACACCTGCACCACCCCCACACTGCACCTTGCTATAGACGAGGGTAGAGGAACACACCTGCACCACCCCCACACTGCACCTTGCTATAGACGAGGGTAGAGGAACACACCTGCACCACCCCCACACTGCACCTTGCTATAGACGAGGGTAGAGGAACACACCTACACCACCCCCACACTGCACCTTGCTATAGACGAGGGTAGAGGAACACACCTGCACCACCCCCACACTGCACCTTGCTATAGACGAGGGTAGAGGAACACACCTGCACCACCCCCACACTGCACCTTGCACATAGACGAGGGTAGAGGAACACACCTGCACCATCCCCACACTGCACCTTGCACATAGACGAGGGTAGAGGAACACACCTGCACCACCCCCACACTGCACCTTGCACATAGACGAGGGTAGAGGAACACACCTGCACCACCCCCACACTGCACCTTGCACATAGACGAGGGTAGAGGAACACACCTGCACCACCCCCACACTGCACCTTGCACATAGACGAGGGTAGAGGAACACACCTGCACCACCCCCACACTGCCACCTTGCACATTGTATATAGTGCACAGAGAACCATCACCATCTCATTGCCAACAGCACATAACACAGCACAGCAGAGATGCCAACTTTTGAAACCCAGAATCAGGGACGATTTTACAACTAATTAAAAAGTGTGCATAGCGCAGATCACTCGGCCATTACGGCTGGGGTCCATGGGCCCGCTTTAGGGCCAGCGCAGGGGGTTCTAGATGCTCTCTGGTGCAATCTGAGCCTTATTTTGGAGCATTTTACAGGTTTATTTTGTTCAATATATTATCAAACAACTGTTTAACATTGTAAAACGACTTACTACAACTACCCAAAGGTCTGCTCTACCTGATCACATCTCTGACGAAAACCTAGCCAACCGGTTTGCAGAATTCTTCGATAGGAAAGTTGGTAACATCATTGCCTCATTTCCTGAATCTGCCTCCAGCATGTCAGTGATTTCAAGTCGGCCTTCTGAAAACACTCCTGGCAAGCTCTCTGACTTTGTTCCGGTTACTGAAACCCAAATCAAAGATCTTATCAAAGCTCTCCCTAACAAATCATGCAGTTTGGATCCGCTTCCCACCTGGCTGTTAAAACAGAGTTTAACTGAGCTTCTTCATGTAATAACAAGGATAATAAACCTCTCTCTGTCGTCAGGCGTGGTTCCTGAACCATTTAAGACGTCACTCATCATCCCACTTCTCAAAAAGCCCAGCCTTGACCAGAACGCCTTGGAACACTACCGCCCCATTGCTAACATGTCATTTGTTGGCAAGGTCCTGGAAAGGACAGTCGCTAGCCAACTGAAACGCCATCTCGAGAAAAATAATTTGTTCCCGAAAAACCAGTCGGCTTATCGCCATTTCCATTCTACCGAAACAGCTCTTCTAAAGATTCCTAATGATCTACTGTTGACAGTGGTCAAGGGCAAAGAGGCAATACTTGTACTCCTTGATTACTCTGCGGCGTTCGACACCCTGGACCACAGAGTACTCCTACGACGCTTTGAAAGGGACTACGGTATCTCTGGAACGTTCCTTCAATGGTTCCACTCCTATCTACATGACCGTAATCAGATGGTTGTGGTCAATGGAACCAGATCTGCCTCCCACCCCCTTCAATGTGGAGTTCCACAAGGATCAGTCGTGGGACCGCTACTCTTTCTTCTATATACCGGACCATTAAGTACCATCATCCAAGCTCATGTAATATCAAGCACGCCGTGTATGCAGATGACACCCAAATATATTTGACTTTGAAAAAGGACAGCCTTCAACATGCCATGACTGAAATCACGGACTGCTTAGCTGACATCAGGGCCTGGTCCACTTCCAACAAGCTATGTCTCAACGATCAAAAAACGGAACTACTTCATGTAACATATCAATTCAGAATCACAAACCCATTGCCTGACCTTGTTCTTGATAATGCATATATTCAGGGCTCAGAGCATGTAAGAGACTTAGGTGTTGTACTTGACAAACATCTCACCCTTCAGAAACACATCAAGTCTACATGCCGTTCCGCATCATAGGGCATTTCCAAACTTGGCAAGATCAGGCACTTACTGGATCAAGCTACAACTGAACGCCTTGTCCACGCATTTGTGTCCTCACATCTTGATTATTGTAACTCTCTCCTAGCTGGCCTTCCCAAATCTCACATTGACCCACTTCAGCGTATCCAGAATTCTGCAGCTAGGCTGGTCACCCTTACTAGGAAATCCGAACACATAACAGTTCTTCGTTCCCTCCACTGGCTTCCGGTCCACCACCGCATTAGCTTCAAAATCCTGCTTGCTGTGTATAAAATATTTCATCAACTTGCCCCTAATTACCTCCAAGATCTCATTTCACTTCGTTCTTCATCCACGTCCAGACATCTTCGTTCCTCCTCAACGCTGCAGCTTTCCCATGGACCCCGTACTACGACTAGATATGGAGACCGTGCCTTCTCCACGATAGCCCCAACCCTTTGGAACAAGCTCCCCCATCATATTCAAGATGCCCCCACAGTAGACATATTTAAATCACTTCTTAAAACTCACCTGTTCAACCAACCATAGAATTTTTTGCCAAGCACATGTTTTATGTCTTAGTTTTATATTATGTTGTCATTATTTTAATTGTTTATTTTTTGTAGTATTGGTATTGGTATTTTGTCCGGGCGCACACCATATTAGTTGTATTATTTCCGTTCTGCGCTTAGAAACATCAGTATAAAGCGCATTATAAATATTATATATTATTATTATTATTATCAGGAGGGTTGGCATATCTGGCACAGCTAGCCCTCTCCAGGACAGCGTTTTTCCTTTTGGGAGAGTAAGTCTTTAAAGGTATAGTGAAATCCTGGCTTTGATTCAGGTTTATAGCTTTAAATATGTGCCTTTATTGATATACCACACTCTTTTTTTTCAAAGAAATCCTTAAGTTGGGCAAAAAAGGTAAATTTCATGCAACTTTTTTGCCTTTTTCCGCATCGGCGTTCCATGCTCCTAAAAAAGTTATTTATAGCGGAGCGGGAATGTGCGCACGTGTCACCCGGGTCATGACATCACAAGAAGACCGCAGCACGGAGGAACGTGCATGGCTTACATGCAGAGCCTATGACTTGCTAGTAAAACAAACTCGTTTTTGCTTGTAAATTGAGGCTTAACTGAAAATACCTAAGAAATTAATGTAGCAGGATGCAGCTACACATCTGAGTGATATCGTCCATGATATAAACTTAAACAAATGTTTGCAAATATTGAAACAAATCAAAATAATATCTCTCTGTCAACGTGAGTATTGCACTCAGCATGTACGTCTATGACCGAGCTAAACTGCGATTGTCTACATGTGACGTCACAAAGATGACGTCATTTTGTTTTTGCCTGGACTCAATTTTTTTACGGGGGTTCCAAAAGTGAATTTACAAGTTGATTTTTTTTATTTTACCGGGTTTTCCCACGAGGAAAATATGTTTGTATTAGTAATCTTCATGAAAATCTACCTTAAAAACAGTAAAAAAAAATTTTAGGCAGTTTTCTTGTCAGCCAACCTTTAAGGTTGAAAGTTTTACACTTACTAGTTGGCTCTTTTCCTCTGACTCTGCGGTGTACCTGTGAGGGATGTGGGGTTACAACCTGTGGGATGTGGGTTACTATCGATTGTATCTCTCTCCGCAACGGGTCCCAGGACAGCTTTTATGCTTTTGGGAGAGTAAGTCTTTAATGTTGAAGGATTTTCACTTACTAGTTGGCTCTGTTTCTCTGATTGTGCGGTGTACCTGTGAGGGATGTGTTAGGGCCAAGCTGGAAGGATTGTCACTTACCAGTTGGCTCTTTTTCTCTGATTGTGCGGTGTACCTGTGAGGGATGTGGGTCACAACTTTTCTCCTGACCTTCTTGAAGCAGGACATTGCGTTACACAGGATCCTCTGAGTCACTATCACATACTCCTTCCTGCAAACAAAGGTATTGCATCAACTATGTTAAAGGGGTAGTTCAGTTTGGTAGAGAGGGCATTGCACAACACAATTTGTTTGTGAGGTAATGAACTAGATGGATCTTCGACTGCGCGCAGTCGAAATTTATGCCTCCGCTATCACATGATCTTAATATCAAGCCCAAACTAACATGCACTGAATTAATTAAAAAAAATATTGTTCAAATGTTTGGAGTCGTGTGACCTTGACCTCAACCTCATGATCCCAGTATGTAATGGCTATGTTGACTCTTTATGATACATTCAGGTACCAGGTTTGATTGAAATCTGACATTCAGTTCCTAAAATTTTGCCATTACAAGACATTATTGCATATATTGAGTCCTGTGACCTTGACCTTTGACCTCATAACCCCCCAAATCTCATACGATCATTGCCACCCCGATGTCTACACTCATATCAAGTTTGAAATTGATCTTTCAACCGGTTCTTGAGATATCGCGAGAACGAGGTATTTTTGCACATATATTGAGTCCTGTGACCTTGACCTTTGACCTCATGAAACTCAAAATGTAATCAGATCATTGCCACCCAAATATGAACACTCATACCAAGTTTGAAATTGATCTGTCAACCGGTTTTAGAGATATTGCGAGAACGAGGCATTCTTGCACACATATTTGAATTGCACGGAAACACGGAAAATAGTCATGCCTGCCAATGAAACAGGTTATAACGAGGAAACAGGGTCTTACCAAAGCACATCCAAGTCCTGTGAAGTGGGGAGGTACACCGAGGGATCAATAGCTAGTAGCTTCTCAGGGGTAGGAACTGTGTCATCAAGGTGCATTGTGGGAATGCGATCCGTCGTCGCACATAGCTGCACCATTTTGACCTAAGACAGATAGATATATTTATCGTTTCAATGACACATAAAATACTACAAGACTGCAGTCTGAGGAGTAAAGTGCATTCTACACAACATAAATAAACAAACATGCCTAAATACATACACGCAAAATACAAATATTACTTAAAGGGCCTTAGTAACATTGTCCAAATCCTCAAAATAAAATTTTAATTCTAGCGGTTCCCTTATACCTTGTTGTATTCGTATTAACAATAAAATCATGGGACAGGTTTCGGTTTTTCAAATTTCCCTTTCGTTACAAAGATATGTATGATTGAAGTATTCAGATAAGAAAAACTCCGGGCGAGTTTTTCTTCCGTGTACAAAATGAGTGCAGTGAGTTACTGAATATCACTTTGCATTTTCGCTCATTACTTGGCCATACAATGTCCATTTGACTTGAAATTTTCACACAATACAAAGTTACTAGATCCCTTTAACATAACAAAAGAATATAAATGCATTTATATAAACAAAACAATCAACTAAAATTTTACTAAACAAGCATGATAAGAAACATTTTTTTAAAGAGGCCATGGTAGCCTAAAAAATTAATTATTATAATAAATGTATATCTTCTTTTGATTTTATTCTAGACATGAATGAAATACATAGTATTTAACGAAACAAAAGTTTGTATCTTGTATGTGCAGGAATGATTGCAGTGTGTATCCATTGACCAGGGTAATAATAATCGTGATTTATAAGCACTATGAGCAGTGGCGTAGCTGGGGGGGGGGGGGGGGGCACATGTGACCCCAAATAATTAGGAAAAAACACTAGAAAACATACGGGGACATTTTTTAAAAAAACTAAGAAATACATAAGGTGTGTACCCCTCCCCCCCCCCTAATCATTCCGACCATGCTACGCCACTGGCTATGATCCCCACAGGAATAGCGCTATATAAATAACCGTTATTATCTACAAAATTAATGTGACATTAGAAATATAAATTGATACCATGTCCTCTCTCTTGGCATGTTTGGCAACGATGCCTAGTTTGGCCAGGCCTAGGAGGGACTGTGTTGGGTTGTTGATGTCACCAAACACCAGGGTGTAGCCACATCTAGACGCCTCTCTTCTCCTTTTCGCTTCAGGTTCACCTATGAATATCACAAGTATAACATAATAATAATAACTTACATTTATATAGCGCTTAATTAACAATGTCATCAATGATTCTTCGTTAGGTAACTTAAAGGAGGGGTGCAATCCCGGCTTTGATTCAGGTTTATAGCTTTAAATATGTGCCTTTATTGATATACCACACTCTTTTTTTCAAAGAAATCCTTAAGTTGGAAAAAAAAGGTAAATTTCATGCAACTTTTTTGCTTTATTACGCATCGGCGTTCCATGCTCCTAAAAAAAGTCATTTATAGCAGAGCGGAAATGTGCGCACGTGTCACCCGATTCATGACATCACTTGCAGACCGCAACGCGGAGGAATGTGCATTGTTTACATGCAGAGCCTATGACTTGCTTGTAAAACAACTCGTTTTTGCTTGTAAATTGAGGTTTTACTGAAAATGCTTAAGAATTGCTAAGAAATGAATTGTAGCAGGATGCAGCTACACATCTGAGTGTATATCGTCCCATGATATAAACCTGAACAAATGTTTGCAAATATTGAAACAAATGGAAATAATATCTCTGTGTCAACGTGAGTATTGTACTCAGCGTGTACGTCTATGACCGAGCTAAACTGCGATTGCCTGCCGGTGACGTCACAAAGATGACGTCATTTTTTGTTTGCCCGGGACTCAGTTTTTTTACGGGGGTTCCGAAAGAGAATTTACAAGTTGATTTTTTTATTTTACCGGGTTTTCCCACGAGGAAAATATGTTTGTATTAGTAATCTTCATGAAAATCTACCTTAGATACAGTAAAACCCAATTTTGAGGCAGTTTTCTTGTCACCATACCTTTAACTGTTCTGAACTTAGGGTTCAATGTATGCACTATCATCATTCTCAATTTCTATTATCTTTGACATTGTACTATACTTGGCTAAATTGTGGAAACAAGAACTATACACTACACATTGACTGCTTGAAACAATTCCTGCATTGTTAAAAACAAATTGCATTTTCACCCGATCAAGTTACTACTTTGACCTGATGTTTTTAACAATCCTACCCTTTGTTCGTTTCTAACTCATTTGGTAAATAGAGATAACATGAAGCTATGATTTAGATTTAGCTACCTGAAGTGGCTTCCTCAGACTCTGATCCACCATCATCCGTCTCCATGGAAACACATTCCACATCAGAATCCGCATCTTTGGCATCACCAGTACCACCATCTTTCACCTTGTGTGCTTCACCATGGTCTGCATCTTTTCCTTTCTGTGCACCACCAGCACCACCATCTTTCACCTTGTGTGCTTCACCATGATCTGCATCTTTTCCTTTCTGTGCACCACCAGCACCACCACGATCTGCATCTTTTCCTTTATGTGCACCACCAGCTTTCACCTTGTGTGCACCACCATCTTTCACCTTGTGTGCATCACCATGATCTGCATCTTTTCCTCTCTGTGCACCACCAGCACCACCACGATCTGCATCTTTTCCTTTATGTGCACCACCAGCTTTCACCTTGTGTGCACCACCAGCACCACCATCTTTCACCTTGTGTGCACCACCAGCACCACCATCTTTCACCTTGTGTGCACCACCAGCACCACCATCTTTCACCTTCTGTGCATCACCATGGTCTCCATCTTTCACCTTGTGTGCATCACCATGATCTGCATCTTTTCCTTTCTGTGCACCACCATCTTTCACCTTGTGTGCACCACCATCTTTCACCTTGTGTGCATCACCATCTTTCACCTTGTGTGCAACACCATCTTTCACCTTGTGTGCCCCACCATCTTTTACCTTGTGTGCACCACCATCTTTCACCTTGTGTGCACCACCATCTTTCATCTTGTGTGCATCACCATGATCTGCATCTTTTCCTTTCTGTGCATCACCACCTGCATCCTCCATCTCTACATCCTCCTGTCCGCTTGGTGAGGTAGGCTCCTCCATCTCTACATCCTCCCGTCCGCTTGGTGAGGTAGGCTCACTCTCAAGCTCATCTGAAAACAAGAATACCCTAAATACAGTTAATCCATTGCTTACAGGAACCGGGTGGGCTATGAACAAAGTCTATGGGGATTTCAGAATCTCAAAGTGAACGGGTTAACAAGTAGTTCAAAGGGTTATTAGGTTTATTTATAATGTTTAAAATTTGTCTCTAAGTTTAACCAATTCAGGACTGGTCCCGAAAATACTCAAGCTTGTGTCTATGGAGAATAAATATTATAGCAAAATACTCTGGCTTGTGTCTATGGAGAATACATGTTATAGCAACATACTCTGGCTTGTGTCCATGGAGAATACATGTAATAGCAACATACTCTGGCTTGTATCCATGGAGAATACATGTTATAGCAACATACTCTGGCTTGTGTCTATGGAGAATACACGTTATAGCAACATACTCTGGCCTGTGTCTATGGAGAATGCATGTTATAGCAACATACTCTGGCTTGTGTCTATGGAGAATGCATGTTATAGCAACATACTCTGGCCTGTGTCTATGGAGAATGCATGTTATAGCAACATACTCTGGCCTGTGTCTATGGAGAATGCATGTTATAGCAACATACTCTGGCCTGTGTCTATGGAGAATGCATGTTATAGCAACATACTCTGGTCTGTGCCTATGGAGAATGCATGGCATAGCAACATACTCTGGCCTGTGTCTATGGAGAATACATGGCATAGCAACATACTCTGGCCTGTGTCTATGGATAATACATGTTGTAGCAACATACTCTGGCCTGTGTCTATGGAGAATGCATGTTATAGCAACATACTCTGGCCTGTGTCTATGGAGAATGCATGTTATAGCAACATACTCTGGCCTGTGTCTATGGAGAATGCATCTAATAGCAACATACTCTGGCCTGTGTCTATGGAGAATGCATGTTATAGCAACATACTCTGGCCTGTGTCTATGGAGAATACTTGTTATAGCAACATACTCTGGCCTGTGTCTATGGAGAATGCATGTTATAGCAACATACTCTGGCCTGTGTCTATGGAGAATGCATGTTATAGCAACATACTCTGGCCTGTGTCTATGGAGAATGCATGTTATAGCAACATACTCTGGCCTGTGTCTATGGAGAATGCATGGCATAGCAACATACTCTGGCCTGTGTCTATGGAGAATGCATGGCATAGCAACATACTCTGGCCTGTGTCTATGGAGAATGCATGGCATAGCAACATACTCTGGCCTGTGTCTATGGAGAATGCATGGCATAGCAACATACTCTGGCCTGTGTCTATGGAGAATGCATGGCATAGCAACATACTCTGGCCTGTGTCTATGGAGAATGCATGGCATAGCAACATACTCTGGCCTGTGTCTATGGAGAATGCATGACATAGCAACATACTCTGGCCTGTGTCTATGGAGAATGCATGTTATAGCAACATACTCTGGCCTGTGTCTATGGAGAATGCATGTTATAGCAACATACTCTGGCCTGTGTCTATGGAGAATGCATGTTATAGCAACATACTCTGGCCTGTGTCTATGGAGAATGCATGTTGTAGCAACATACTCTGGCCTGTGTCTATGGAGAATGCATGTTATAGCAACATACTCTGGCCTGTGTCTGGAGAATGCATGGCATAGCAACATACTCTGGCCTGTGTCTATGGAGAATGCATGTTATAGCAACATACTCTGGCTTGTGTCTATGGAGAATGCATGGCATAGCAACATACTCTGGCCTGTGTCTATGGAGAATACATGGCATAGCAACATACTCTGGCCTGTGTCTATGGAGAATGCATGTTATAGCAACATACTCTGGCTTGTTTCTATGGTAAAATGCATGTTATAGCAACCTCCTCTGGCTTGTGTCTATGGAGAATGCATGGCATAGCAACATACCCTGGCCTGTGTCTATGGAGAATGCATGGCATAGCAACATACTCTGGCCTGTGTCTATGGAGAATGCATGGCATAGCAACATACTCTGGCCTGTGTCTATGGAGAATGCATGGCATAGCAACATACTCTGGCCTGTGTCTATGGAGAATGCATGGCATAGCAACATACTCTGGCCTGTGTCTATGGAGAATGCATGACATAGCAACATACTCTGGCCTGTGTCTATGGAGAATGCATGTTATAGCAACATACTCTGGCCTGTGTCTATGGAGAATGCATGTTATAGCAACATACTCTGGCCTGTGTCTATGGAGAATGCATGTTATAGCAACATACTCTGGCCTGTGTCTATGGAGAATGCATGTTGTAGCAACATACTCTGGCCTGTGTCTATGGAGAATGCATGTTATAGCAACATACTCTGGCCTGTGTCTGGAGAATGCATGGCATAGCAACATACTCTGGCCTGTGTCTATGGAGAATGCATGTTATAGCAACATACTCTGGCTTGTGTCTATGGAGAATGCATGGCATAGCAACATACTCTGGCCTGTGTCTATGGAGAATACATGGCATAGCAACATACTCTGGCCTGTGTCTATGGAGAATGCATGTTATAGCAACATACTCTGGCTTGTTTCTATGGTAAAATGCATGTTATAGCAACCTCCTCTGGCTTGTGTCTATGGAGAATGCATGGCATAGCAACATACTCTGGCCTGTGTCTATGGAGAATGCATGGCATAGCAACATACTCTGGCCTGGGTCTATGGAGAATGCATGGCATAGCAACATACTCTTGCCTGTGTCTATGGAGAATGCATGGCATAGCAACATACTCTGGCCTGTGTCTATGGAGAATGCATGTTATAGCAACATACTCTGGCCTGTGTCTATGGAGAATGCATGTTATAGCAACATACTCTGGCCTGTGTCTATGGAGAATGCATGTTATAGCAACATACTCTGGGCTGTGTCTATGGAGAATGCATGTTGTAGCAACATACTCTGGCCTGTGTCTATGGAGAATGCATGTTATAGCAACATACTCTGGCCTGTGTCTGGAGAATGCATGGCATAGCAACATACTCTGGCCTGTGTCTATGGAGAATGCATGTTATAGCAACATACTCTGGCTTGTGTCTATGGAGAATGCATGGCATAGCAACATACTCTGGCCTGTGTCTATGGAGAATACATGGCATAGCAACATACTCTGGCCTGTGTCTATGGAGAATGCATGTTATAGCAACATACTCTGGCTTGGGTCTATGGAGAATGCATGTTATAGCAACATACTCTGGCCTGTGTCTATGGAGAATACATGTTGTAGCAACATACTCTGGCCTGTGTCTATGGAGAATGCATGTTATAGCAACATACTCTGGCCTGTGTCTATGGAGAATGCATGTTATAGCAACATACTCTGGCCTGTGTCTATGGAGAATGCATGTTATAGCAACATACTCTGGCCTGTGTCTATGGAGAATACATGGCATAGCAACATACTCTGGCCTGTGTCTATGGATAATACATGTTGTAGCAACATACTCTGGCCTGTGTCTATGGAGAATGCATGTTATAGCAACATACTCTGGCCTGTGTCTATGGAGAATGCATGTTATAGCAACATACTCTGGCCTGTGTCTATGGAGAATGCATCTAATAGCAACATACTCTGGCCTGTGTCTATGGAGAATGCATGTTATAGCAACATACTCTGGCCTGTGTCTATGGAGAATACTTGTTATAGCAACATACTCTGGCCTGTGTCTATGGAGAATGCATGTTATAGCAACATACTCTGGCCTGTGTCTATGGAGAATGCATGTTATAGCAACATACTCTGGCCTGTGTCTATGGAGAATGCATGGCATAGCAACATACTCTGGCCTGTGTCTATGGAGAATGCATGGCATAGCAACATACTCTGGCCTGTGTCTATGGAGAATGCATGGCATAGCAACATACTCTGGCCTGTGTCTATGGAGAATGCATGGCATAGCAACATACTCTGGCCTGTGTCTATGGAGAATGCATGGCATAGCAACATACTCTGGCCTGTGTCTATGGAGAATGCATGGCATAGCAACATACTCTGGCCTGTGTCTATGGAGAATGCATGGCATAGCAACATACTCTGGCCTGTGTCTATGGAGAATGCATGTTATAGCAACATACTCTGGCCTGTGTCTATGGAGAATGCATGTTGCAGCAAAATCAGTCCGTCCTGAATGGGTTAACAAGCTGTGCCTGGAGATATTGGTTCGTATACAGTCATTGGCCCAAATTCTCATCAGTGGTTCAACTTGAGCCCGGCCTAAAAAGACAAAGACTACCGGTAACCAGTTAAAGGGATGCCTGTAAAGTGTCTTACTCCAAGAAATTTACTTGCAGCTTCCTTGTTTCTCTTATAATGCCAAAGCCAAAAGTAGTCAACCCAAGGGTACAAATTTCAAATTGAAAAAATCATTTTTGTTCATGTATGATAGGAAAGGTGAGTATCTGCAGTTTTCGGAACTGTGTTCGGCTAAGCATACCATCTCTTGGATTTCCTGTAATACACTTTTAAATAATGAAAAGCGCCCTCACAGCGCGACGGGACGGAATTTTTAACAATTTGATTTATAAAAAAACTAAGATTCATTCTAGAAATATAGAAGTGTTTTTGGATAGCTCATGCATAGGACAACTGTAACACCTACATTTCGTACAATACTGCCCTCTTTAGTTGGGCAAAAAATTGCCTTATTCTGACATTTTTCCGTCCCGTCACGTTTTGACATCCATTTTTTAGCGTCACTCAATATTAGAGCAGTTATTTATTGCCATCTTCTCTGAAGTATCAATGAATTCATGCCCGACACTTTTATGAGGTTAGAATTTCATTTCCTCTTTTCAGAAAAATTCTACGAGGCTTTGACATTTTCGCGACGGGACGGAAATTGCGCGACGGGACAGAATTTAATCCAGATTAAATCCCATTTTCACTGCAATTTCATCACAAATTTTCTTTCTTCTCTATAGTTGAAAGAGAATAAAAAACAGTTTCATGTATTTTTGCTTTAAAATGAACTAATTTGCTAATTAATTAACATTTATTTTGAGAGGAAAATATTCACATTATTTGGGTGGGAACCCTCCTCCATAAACTATGTACAGCAGTGCTTCCACACTTACTATAAATATTTGTTCAGATTTTTTTTTTTATTCAGTTTATTTTGAAATCCAAGCAGCAAATGATAAAAAATGCTATTTTAGCTAGTA